>JANHFL010008383.1:9663-36026 GCA_032468155.1 Oxyrhabdium leporinum
TGGAACACCTACAGACTAATTCACATTATAATTGCAAAGGAAGATATGAAACTGTTTCATTCCTGAATGTAATTAAGTTGATGGCATTTTAGTTATTTTGGAGAGAAATCAGTATCATTCGATAATAAAATACTCTGAAACATTTTACTACTCATGTTATTAGAGCAAAAGAAGCAATGTTGAGTTGGCCATGCCCACCCAGCCATGCCCACCCAGCCAGTCATTAGGGCAGAGAACCTGTTGCTAAAAAATTTGAAGCCCACCTGTGGATGGATGGTTGTATTTTGCAGTAGCTGGTGCTGGCAATCTAGACTAAACATCTGGCAAATAACAATTGATATGTCCCAAACCAGACAGAGGTTTCTTAAACCAGCTTGGAGTCCAGCTAAGCACCAACATGGAACAGGAGCAGCTTAAAGGCGTATTGGAGAACAATCCTAAATCTTCCCCTATGGAGAAGTGGGAGAGCTCTGGCTCTTTCAGATACATACATAAATCCTTCAAACTACTCCATTACTCAACTCATCCTAATTCCTATTACCTTTCAGGGCTTGATTGAAATTAATTTTCCCATTATTGAACAGATTACCCACTCTGCTTATCCTTTATACAATCACACCCGCCTCTACACACACACACACTCACACACGCAAATACACTATATACTATTATACAAAACTATAAAGAATTCTATTGTATCCTACTTCACTGACAGTACTGTAGCTAATTGGCTGTGTCAGACTGAAATTCTCAACAAGTTGACCTGCATATCTACGAATGTAAAAAATCCCATTCATCCTTAGTTAATAGTTTTCCTCTTTTTTGATGTCTAAATAGTTAGCAAATTATTTGCTTACATCATTTTCCTTCTTGAGAAGTCAAATCATGTCTCTCAGAATAATTAGAAACGGTTGCACATTCAAGCTTCAGGGCTCCAAAGATGTTAGATTTCTTTTCTGAACTGATAAAGCAAAAGCCTCAGCTTGAAATTCTATCATTTATGGTTTCATATATGCTTCTCATCAGTCAGGTATGCTGTTCATCACAGTTCAAAATTAATTACAATGTTGGTACAATAATTTAAAACAATTACTTCTAAAATGTGAATGAAAATATTATGAATTTCCCAGTTTGGTTTCCTTCTGATGATCAATTGGGTTCTAAGAACTGGATCAATGTTCAAGGCAAGAATAATCCAATATTCCTATCCAAATATATGAACCTTTGTTCACACATAGGATTTGAACTCTTTGATCCCTTCCCTAATTCTGTTCTGGAGAAGTGATCATCATATCAACCAACTATGATATGAAATTTGCTAAATCTCTGCCTTATACCGACAGCTTCCAAAAGCAACATAACAGGAATGGTGCCCTGTGACAGATCAGCAAAGGAAATATCCCAGAGATATTCTGAGAGTCCTCCTGTTCCCAATGTCCATGGCCAGCTTTCCTTGCAATGGTGATAGCAATGGTGATAGTCAGATCAGATCATTAGAGTTCAGTTTCCAAAAGCCCATGTAAGAATATTTGTGCAAATGTATCCTGCTCATTGGTCATAGTATAATAGTTGGGTTTTTTTAGTGTGAAGAAATTTTGCACTGTGGTGCATCATTAACTGCATTGCTTTATTAATAATCACTTGATGATATTCACACTCTGTGGAGCAGGTGATGCTTGTATTGCTATCTGATCCCCCCCTCCCAATTATTATGTGTGAATAATAATCATGCGTAAAATATTTCATAGCCAGCCATTCACTGCATAACAAATCTTCTGGAATGAATGCCTTCCTTGTTGTAAATGGACTGAATGGTTTGTCTCTTAACAGATCACTCTTTTGATTTCTTAGCCTATGTCATCTCTAGAAAGATTTCCTGGTGACAAAAATTCTTTCCTAGCAGCATTAGCCCAGCAGATGAATTGAAACTTCACTGTTTTCCATTGCAAAATTAAAATGCGTGTCACACATGTTTTCTGTTGTGAGTTTGAGCATGTCTATCATAGCTGTCGTTCCTCCAAAGCTTAAGTGGGCAATTCTAATCACACAGAGAAATGCTGGCTTAGTTGTATATGAACAGAAGTGAGATGCCTTAGGAAGCAGCTTTTTCATTTGTTTAAGTCTTGTGGCAATGTGCACAGAAGAAAACATGACTAATGCAATGCATCCTTGAGAATGATCTGCACTGCATTTCACAGTGAGCAAATGAAAAATAAGACAGCGATGCTTTAGAAATCTTCCCTTTGGTGTCCCCCTCAGTAGTTTCCGTTGCCGTTGTTCCTATTTCCTAGCAGAATCTCTGCTGCTCTCATCAATAGGGATGGTCAGGGCAAAAGATACAGAAACAAACAAGCATCCAATAAGGAAACAAGAAATAAAACTCTTTTTGGTGGAGCAGCTGTCCAAGGATATCCCATCAGGCAAATCTCTAGTTGCTGAAAAGTATCAGGTTTTTGCCTTTCAGTTTTGTTCTACCTTGGCCTTAGGTTCCTCTGCTTTGGCATCTAAAAGTGCTACTTCCTTCTTCCTCTATATTGGACAAGAGAGTATCAGTCAGGTCAGAGGCCAGAACAAATGTCCAGTTGTCTGTATACAGAAATCAACTATACATTTCACATATCTATTTGTTTATGCCTTTTAGCTGTAGCCTGGGTAGGGCCATCTTTCTTATACTGGTTTTTACCTTACGTGCTGTATGGGGGGGAAAAGGGAAATGAAATCACAAAAATATGTTGCATTCTTTTTTTAAAAAGTCAAAGCCTAAAGGAAGATATTCATTCAGGCATTGATCTATCATTTCAAAGCATATTCATGCGAACACACCCATAAATATAAATGCACGCCATGTTCCTCCTGCTTAACTATTTTCTGACAATTAAAGAGATTTGCATAAACATCAGTGACAAGTTATTTGCCAGATGTGGGAACTTCCCATACCAGTTATAATGAATAATCTGTTTTAGAATGGCAAAACAAGTTAGTATGATATCTAAGCAAGCATGTCTGCAAAATTATTCTCTTCAGGCAAAATATTCTTAATGGTTATGTATTTTATATTTTCATTGAATAATTTTACATTTTCATTCTATAAGTCTTTCTTAAAAATGAGCAGCTCTGAAACTCAGCAGCAGGTAAAGCTAATCAAGCAACACCCAAATAAAAGTCTGCTGGAAGCTTTCAGATTTGAAAATGCATGTAACCACACAATCCTATTCCCATAATATTGAGAATTCTTCATTCTTCCAGTTATAATTTCACCAAAAGTTGAAATTGGGTTTAAAACATATTTTGAGGTAAATGTGAACAATATTTTATTTTATTTTTGTTTTTTTTTGTTTCTTTGTTTTTGTTTTACATACTTACATGCTTTTTATATGGTTTTGGAAAATGCTCAACTTCACATTTTAAAGTTAAATATTTTGAGCCATTGTCCTTTCTTTTGAATATTTGTTATTTTCACTCTTTTAAAAAAAGTTAATTTAATGTTGTATAACTATGAATCAATCAATCAATTTTTATTATGGTCACAGACCAGCTTTACAAATAAGAGCGTTAAAGCAATAATAATAATAAAAAAATAAAATAAAAGACAGGCAGAATAATATATTGCGATTGGTGGTGGAGTATCAATGGACAGTTAGAATCTGCCTAATTTTGCATACGGCATAACAGAATTCTCACATTCAGAGAAACTATTTCATACAGATCTTATAACAGTAGTTGCAAGTAAAAGAGATCACTATATTTTATTAGGTAATATATCCTATGAAAAGTTGCAGCTGTTCTGATTCCCTTTGTTTTGCTACCTGAGGCAATTGTCAACTTTATCAACTTTATCAATTAGACATTCCCTGAGGAAGAAAGATGGGAGGTAGGCTTTCCTTCTCAATAAATGTGGTTTCAGATAATCTAAGAAAACTACTTATCAGAGCCAGCTGGAAAATTATACAAATCCCAACATGTGCATGATTCTCTTAGCTAGGTAAGTATATTTGGAAGTGTGAAAAATTATTTGGAGCCTTAATATTTAAGTAGAATAAAAAAAAATCTTAGGATTTAGGACTCTCAAAATTCCCTTTTGTTTCAAAAACAATGAAGTAACTCCAGATTTCTGCCATGCCTCATGATTTGACTAAGGCTAAAATCTTAGGACCACATTGCAAATGGTCCCTCCCCACCCCCAAAACTGGGAGATTATTTTTACTGATTCTGCAATATTGGTTGCAAAGTTGATTCACTCATCTCCCTCCGCAATATTGAGCTCCAAGAAATTGAAATTCTACATATTGTTGCACTGAATAACCAATCCAATTGGATATTTATTATTATCCTTATTTCTGGCAGTGTGGAAATGCTTTTCATTTTCATTATCCTCATTTCTGATAATCTTGGAACACAAACAACATGGATGAATCAATGAACATTCACCTTCTTTCTATTCAGCTCACCAACAAAGGTTTAGTGTACTAAGACTAGCATTCACTTAATATGTTGTCACCTATGTTACTTTTGGTCATAAAGTAATGGAACATCTTCAACCCCACTCTGCACAAAATAATTTGCTGTGTTCCAGTTTGTGTTTCTGACTACATGTATTTGTGTGCAGTTGTATGGTGGTTTGCAAATAAATAAATGCTGACAGGTACCAGTAGTAATAATGAAGTACGATATGAGGGGTAATTGTGAAACGTAAAGCAGTGGTATTTTCAAAATATTATGCAGACATTCTGTTGTAATTCCTACATTACCTTTAAAATCTTCTGAGAATTGTCAAGGCAGAAAGGTAGCATACTGATAACTCTACATCCAGATGTATTTTTTATAATTATCATGATGGTTGCATGTTGCTACAGTCTCTGAATTGGGTGAGGTGGAAAGTAGCATCTAACAAATGCCTACAAGCAGAGACAAGTATCAAGAACAATCAGCAGAAATTCTATGAAAGTGACAGACAGAGAAAGCTGGCTTAAGAGTAAGAGTCAAAGTGGTTTCCTTAAAACAGTTTTTCCTAAGATTTCAGTAAAAACCACTAGCTTTGCTGCAGTTTCAATAAATGAAAACAGAATCAGAAATAAGTTGACTCAGCAATTTAAAACCAATGAAAAAACATAAAGCAGGCCAGAGCTAATCTTAAAATTAGCATGATTAAAATATGCTTTTATCAGCCCAAATCTGTATTTTTATGTGGCTTCCAAGTCCCTAAATATTTCTTCTGTCCCCCAAAGGATACAATACTCCTAAAATTTTCACTCAACTGCCCCTAAACAAACAAAAACATTTCAACCCATGACTTTGTATTGTAATCTTAAAAGTGCTGCACTACTTTAGAATATTATTCTAGAGAAATATCAGAAATATCAGAAGCAGAGATGTGGAGGGAGAGGTAAATTGCATTCTGGATTGAAACTATTGCCTATTAGAATAAGGGCACAGCTACAACCTCCGCTCTCCAATCCTGGCTTCAGAATTTTCTTTTCTACTTTTTCCCAAATTGCCTCAGGCCGTGCAATAAAAATCCTCTTACCCACATAAATGGGTAATCAAATAAATAGCTTACATTGCCCATCAAATATTTTATTGTGCTGTATGTATTTGTCTTGCTTAGATGATTTTTTAAACAATCCCAACATTTCCTTATGAGTGAGCACTTTAAAGACATCAAGTGATATATTTTTTTGCCTGAAGACCAGTAGGTAGGTAGTACTAGGCTTAGCAACTTTAAAAAATGATCCATGGAGAACCACCACTGATACATTAGGGGGAAAAAACTTTGGCCAGAAGCAGACAAAGAATGGCAGAGTTAGCTAAGAGAGTTGTTGACAGATGACATTTTTCAAATTTATTATCCATAGAACAATATGATGTTAGTGTCTCTGTATTTAACCATGGCAGCATTCATCCATTTATAAAGAAGTGGGTGAGCACCTGTTAGCTCTTTGAAATACTTTGTTGAATGTATGCTTTGATATTTAAAAATTTTGCTTGATGTATAAACACAGCCAAAATCTTACATGTCACCACATGCTGGTAAAGTAGAATGTAACATGTGAAATTACAAGATAAGATAGATCAATACAAAATTAGTCCTTGCTTAATGACCACTTTTTCAGTGACTGTTCAAACTTATATTGATGCTGAACAACTGGTACTTATGACCAGTACTTGAAGTTCCAGCCATCACCGGATCACCATGGTCACATGATTGCAACCTGGGTGCTTGGTGACTGGCTCACAGTTATGATGTCACAGCATTCTGCTCTCACATGATCACAATCAGAATATTTGGCTGTTGGTTATGAAGTCTCAGCATGCCTTTGTCACTTCACTGCCAGCTTCCAACAAGCAAAATCAATGAGAAAGTAAGGTGACATTGAGCTTAATGATGATGTCGGATTCACTTAACAATGAGAGCTACAAACTGCTGGTGCTAAGTGGTGTGGTCACATGACTTCCCACTTTACAACCAGCAACAGAAAATCCTGTCCCAATTGCTGTTATTAACCGAAAACTATCTTTATTAGCTTAAAGTTGCTGTCCTATGATTCTGGAGCTGGTTGTCTTTTTAAGATGCAAAACACAGTTAAGCCAGTGTGTTGATGGGAAATTCCTTGTTTATTCTGCTGAATAAGGCTTAGAATAAAGTCCTTAGGGAGTTGCTAAACATTAGGCCAATCAGATTTCCCTTCTAAAGTCTGGAAGTTTGCCACATGATCAGACTTTCCACCTTTTTCCTAATTATCTACAGATCATTGAATGCTTTCATCATATTGTTCTTTATATACTTAGGTATGAATGTGCAATTTGCAGAGAAAACTTTCTGCTAAACATTATTTGTACTTTATCAGCATGTCTTAACCAATAGCTAAACACTGAAAATGCCAATTGATTAGTGTGCACTGTTGTTTCAAACTGGCCATTGATTGAGCACATTGTTCTCAATAAACACATTTTCATTTTCTCTAAACAAGGGGAGAAAATTAGAATGAATGAATCCACATATTTCTCAATTTGGATTTGCCTGGCAATTTTGCACTTTTTCTAAGAATTAAAACAATTGTTAAAGTATTGCCAAATGCATTGCAATGCTGCAAAACTTTTCTTTCCATTATGCGCTACAGTAGAATTCATTTGCTGGTCATTCTAGCAAACTCATTGAAGATGACATCTCAGCAGAGCCTTTGAATGTGATATGGTAGTAACAGTGAAAAGAGATCACATCATCGCTTTAGGGAATCCAGTCATTAAAGTTAATGTACTTCTTTGGAATCATTTTTGAAGTGTGCACTAACTTTAAGAGGCAGTGCTTTGAATATATTGGGAAACTTCAACATTGCAATGCTGTCTAGGAATTAGATCTGCTATGCAGGAAAATGAATCACCACAGGGCAGTATTTGTTTTAAGAAAGTTCTATCTAAGCTTGTCACAATAAACACAGTACTGTGTGGGTGATGGGCTTATTTTGGTTTCTTATTAAAAAACAAATTTTGTTCAGATATTTCCTCAGATACAGGCATTGGTAAATTGTAACAGTTTGTTATTTACTTCCTTTTTATCTAAATTCTTGAAAAGTCTAACACTACAGAGAACTGTGAATTAGACCTTTGACTATATGATAACACTCAGTGCTATTAAAGTAGAAAATACATTAAAAAACAAACAAAAAACCTCATGGACACAATTTCCTTCTTCAAAGTGGCAGACATCTTTGGAAGTGATTGCAGAGTGTATGTGCCTCAAGCAACTGGAATACTATTCCTTTGTTTTGTATACAGACAGAGCAGTCATTTACTGATGTAGAGTTACAGAAATGATATCTAACCCCCCAACCCTTCCCCCCCACCCATAATACTGCAAGATGAAGCTCAAGATGTTCAAAATGACTGAGGGAATGCAGATTCAATGAACATGTAGTAAGATATATTTTGAGATAGAGAAACGTAATATAAGTAACTTTTAAAAAATAATACGATGGTTGCCCAATCCTGTAAAAATAGTATCCCAATATTAAGGTTTAAAAAGAAAAGTGCCAGAGCAAGACAACATACAGCCTTTCCCTTTTCCCAACAAACTTCTTCCATCTAAAGATTTGGCTTTGTTACAGTAAAAAGGGAATTCTTTTATGAAATACATCTCCATGTGCAGACTATATAGTTGTACTCTTTTGTACTGGCCCATTGTTACAGAAGCTTTTGCACAAGTCAGGATATTCAAACTAGGTATGTTGTTTCTAATCTCACATCTTTTCCAAAATTTGCCCTGACAATAGTGTATAGATCTCTTCATATATTACTGTGGACATTTGCAGAAGGGCAAGGGATATAATTTGTATTATGTAATTTGGATAAGCCATCATTTGCAGGAAGATATAATGTTGCACATGACACTATAATGATTTTTGCAGGATACCTAAGTAACTGCTTTTATACTGACTTCTTCATTCTGAAGTCCTAAAGATATATTGGAGTATAATTCCCAGAATTTCCAGCTAAGAAGTTATAGTCTGCAAAGTATGTATGGGAGCTGCCAAGATAGGTAACTCTGTGTACTAGGTGTAATTCAAATAATCAACACAGCATTTATTTATATGAATGCGTGTGCTGAGGTAAAAAATTAATCCTATAAATTATGATGTGACATACTCTTATAACAAATATTTATAACCTCTACTTTGCAAAAATATTATATATTTGTAAGTATATTTAAAAATACGTAGTAAAATATTATAAAATATTCATAAATGCAGTTATTAGAACTTGTTGGGCATTTCTCCATTTATTTACTGCTGATCAAGGAAAGTTAGCAGTGAAAAAGTCATTTTTTAATGAAAGTTTCTCTGTTGATTTTTTTTTAAACACTATCCAAGCATTTAATATAATCAAGTTAGAAAGAAATAAAAATGAACATTGACATTTATAAATAGCTGAAATTTCTGGAAACCATGAATATTTCTAAAATGGGAGCTACTGCTTAATATCTTTTGACTGTTGTGTGTGCTCTGAAACCAAATTCCTGCCAACAACCCTTGACAATATCTCAGTATTTTTAAATATTTTAAAAAGGCACTTATGAAAAATGCACTACATTATCTGAGTCTTAATATATACTGAGAATTATGTCTGAAATCATTAATCAATTTAACTTCTAGACAAGAGCTGTTGTTTCCTTTAAAAGCAGTCTTAAGACAAAATCCATCTGCCAAAGGCTGGCATTATCTCTACATTTACAAATAATCTATCAAGACCAATTTGTTCTCATACAGTAAATGCCTAGAAATTCATTCTGCAGTGCTTTTTATTTATATATTTTATACTATAAAGGTTTATTACATTTCTATTGTTATTATATTTTATATCTTACCCTTTGTTTTAGGGACTCAGGAAACAATATGTTTGATATTGATATCCATCCTTCCAAGATTTTTAAAATGAGGACCCAAATTGTTGGGAGCAATATGCTGGCTCTGTAAATCACTTAGAAAGGGCTATAAAGCACTATGAAGTGGTATATAAGTCTAAGTGCTCTTGGTTGTAAAGATAGTAAGTTGCCTAAGTTACCCCAGTACAGTTTAAAGATGAGGAGTGATTTAAAGTTTCCCTAGCTTAGACACTTTATCCACCATTGCTAACAGTCTAAAGTAAAATTGCTAAATCTAAGTAGTAGCACAAATAAAGAGCATATTTTCTACTTATGCAAAAAGAGGAGGATACTTCATCATGTTGCCATTTCTGATTGGAATGTAATTGAGTTCCAGAACCTATTGGCATTAAAAGAAACAAAATGAATGATAATATTAAAGCAACTGCTAAATGCCTGAATCATATACTTGAAGAGGAAAGTGTACACAAGCTAAAAAAGGAGAATGATGCTTCCCATAAGGCGTTGTGTATAAATCATACCTTAAAAATTTAACTAACCTTTAATTTAAGTAATCTTTTCTCAGCTCAGTAATTGATTTTGGCTTATTTGATTCTTGAGTCTGATGTTTTGAGTTCAATAACAGACAGTAATTATTTCAGGTAGATCCCTTGCCTGCAAATGCTGCCATAATATCAGATACTCCTGGCCAAACACAGTTCTATCAAGATGACCTACAATGGATAAAATAGATCTTTCTATTCGCTTGTAGAAGTTAATTATCTCCAGGGGCATGAACAAGATTTTGCCTTCTCTTTTCTGTTCTAATTAATGTGAGTAGCAGAGGTTCAGAAATAACTCAGGTGATAATCCATGACATGAAGATGCAAGCAGAGTAATCACTTACCTAGACTGATTGCTCATAAGCTTCATTTCATTTTATAAGATTCACCCAGCAATATTTATTGCTTAAGCTTGTCTGAAGAAAATTTAAATTCAGATGTCTCACTGTGACATATTTCCAAGCAAAAAAAAAGATATCAAACTCCATAATTCATATCCTGGAGTAAGAAAAGGAGCAGAGAAACAGTTTTCTGTTTTTCTCCTGTCTGACATTACAACTGATGTGTTATAAATGCCTTGGCAACAGAGTGCACTTTTATGAATCAATACATATTAATTTATACCACATGTGCTATAGCATTCCAGGAGAGAATCCAATACTTAGTGATTAGGATGCTATCCAATTTCTATAGTTTCATTGACTTACGTGGAATTCAATGTATATAAAATTATACAAGCAGTCCCTTTCTTAGGCTCCTGTACAGAGGCGATCATAGTTACATGTCCTATTTTGCCCTATTTATTCATATCCTCTATGCTTTCTGTTTTTCTCTTCCCCAAAACAGAATAAAACTACAACCCTGGGAGAATTGGAAAGTTCATCTGGATTCAGACCATGGCACTTTGGAATGTGTCCATCGAGCCTGCTTGACACAACTAACCATTTCCCATTTTGTTTCCCTTGAGAATTTCCATGCTGATATTTATCAAAATACAGTTTTTCGTCAATTTATTTTTCAGAAATAAAAACACTTTTAATGTTTTGCATCATATATCATCAACAATCTCTCCAAACTTGTTTTAAAATGCAAAAGCATGGCTGGGCTGGACTTATACCCTTCCCCAGGGACTTGGCTCAACAAATTCTCATGGCATATTGGAAATAGCTTCTTCGTAGTAAAATGCCCTTTTTTGTAAACAATCATGAAAAATAGAAAGATCAGCCACTTGTTTTCACAAAACAGTTTATGATCTGAGAATTTAAGGACCCCCATAGTTCTCATACCAGATTGTTTAGAGTTCTGGTTTCCCAGGAAATAAACTTTCACAGATCACCTAATTTATAATGCAGTAAATATATTACTACACATCAATAATATGTTAGATTACAAGAGAAGCATGAAACAATAAGTTGCAGCGTGAAGAATGCCTGGCTAGTATGATCATCCAACTGATTCTTTTCACATTTAATTTTCTCTTCCTCTTTCCCTTCTCCAAAACTCTCCTCACTTTAGCACAATAATCACTTTCTTCATCTAGCTCAGTGTTTTTCAACCTGGCAACTTTAAAAGGCATGGACTTCAACTCCCAGAATTCCCCAGACAGCATGCTCTGAACTAGCTGCTCCCCTTAAGCTTTATCTACTTAAAAAAAAATATGCGAAAATATAGGCATCACCAAACATTTTCATGCTTCTCACTTGTTAATAGATAGATAGGAATTAATATCCTATTATAAAAGATAGAAGATTTTTAGCATGTGCAAGTGACATTATATGTATCATGCAATGCAAATGATTTGAATTAAAATGAGTACATAATTTGCATCATGGTGTAACGGATGTGAGTTACCTAAGGAATACCATTTGCTGTTGGTTCACTTTGGATTCTTCCAGAGATCTTTGATTATTAGTAATAGCAATAGCACTTAGACTTATATACTGCTTGATAGTGCTTTACAGTCCTCTTTAAGCAGTTTACAGAATCAGCATATTGCCCCCAATGATCTGGGCCTTCGTTTTACCAACCTTGGAAGGACGGAAGGCTGAGTCAACCATGAGCCAGTCAGAATTGAACTTCTGATAGTGACCACAGCTCTTATTAGTAATCCTCCTGCCTCATAATACAAACAATTGTCAAATATTACTTTTCATGAAATTAGTTTTTAAATGTTTACCACTTCAGACTCCAAAACCAATTTAAAAAATGATTTACAAATTGTAGATGATGAGAGAGAAAATAATTTTAAGATATCCAAACAGAATCAGACTTTCTTAGCATTCGAATTTAAAAGGGTGTAGATGCCCAGATGCATTTCTTCCCAGGCTTTCCTTATAAGGGAAACTTCAATATGAGATGGAGGAGGAGTGTTCATCTGGGACAGACAATGTTTACCACTAATCAGGATAAATAACCCTACAAGGAGTCTCCAATCATAGAGATGTAGGAGAGGGACTTGAACACAGTCTGCAAGACATTACTTAAATCTTCAATTTTGCCAGCTTTCTCTCCTAAAAATAGCAGAGAAAAATAGAGAAAACAGTGCAGGCAATGTGACCTTAAAGTATCTTGTTCTCCAGATGCCAGATGTGCAAATCATTCTATCACATAAGCAATCCTGTTTATTGGTGTTTCTGTGATTTTGGTGACCTTGAGAAAACAAATGATACATGGTAGATTTCTTATTTAAGGCAGGATCTATGTAATGCAATTTTCATAATAGCTATTCTTAAAAACTGAGTATGAAGAAACTTTGCCTGAGTTCTGAATCTGGAATATCTCATGTTTGGAATCAGATATAAATTAGAGACATTGTTCCAACACCCCAAGGCATGAATCAGCTTTCAAAATTCAGTAACTGCTACTATCTTGAATTTTTTAGACGAATTCCTCAAAAATAGCTGTATCTAACCTATCTATCTTCCTGTTGTCAATCTTATGTTTTCTTCAGCTTTGTTCCAAAAGATCTTTTAACTGGGGACAATAAGAGTCATACATAAATGCATACAAAGCATTTCTGTAACTGCTTTCCTAATCTTAGCTCTTTTTCATCTGAATAACATTTATAAATATGTTGGCAGCTGCTGGAAATGTGTTAAACTTTACTCTTAATGTCAAGCATCCTTTTTCAGCTGGTCTTATGTTTTGCCCTTTGGTCTCAAGCTGCTTTTCTGATATGCTTCGTGGTTCCTAGTTCCAAATGCTATCCTAAAATGGGTTCACAAGAAAATAAACTTAAACCATGAAGCCATGTTTGCTCATTTAAAAACTTTCACTGATAAGCATACGGAATGTAAACAAAAATTCAAGCAGTTTCTTATAAAGCTAAATAATCCTATTTATTCTCCTTCTCGTATCCTGGATAACTAGTCCAAATTGAGTGTGAGGTACTCAAAGGAAAGAAATTTGTTCGTAAAGTTTTCCAGGCAGATGCAAGTGATATCTTCCCTAATCTTTTCTATAGGGTTAGAAAGTTTTTAAGCTTTTGATTTGCTACCTTCAACTTGTAGATCATTCATTTATACTGCAATCACATAAGTCCTCTTACATTAACAGTTCCCTTGCTTGCCTATAAGCTGAATGTATGAGCTTGGGATCAAGTTTGTTACAGTTTTTAGGAATAAGTGCAATTCTAGAAATCAATGATCCAGAAATCCAATCCTTGATTCAGTGGATCTCACATGAGAAATTAACACACACACCCCTTTTTTCAGCATATTTCACTCTCCAAAGCTGCTTTGTTGCTGATACCTTCAGACTCCTTCCATACTCTCTCAGCATACATTTTTCTTCTCTTTAAAATGCTGTTATACATGGTGGAAAGCCCAACATTCCCTTCGGCCTCAACTAAAAGGTAATAATTAATATTGGATGAATAGTATGCTATAACACCAGTTCATGTCTTATTTTACTTTCCCTATCACAATTAAACAAATCTGCAGAAGCAATACATGCCAACTCACTGGGGTGATTGCTCTCCCTGAACATTTGGACAGAATTCATCACCAGTTGACTTCACATATTTGTTGCCGGGTCACCCCATTTCAGATTCCAGTGAGTGACTCAGATAACTAATTGTGTTGCTAATTGCAGCTGCCATAGTATTGTAATGACTTTGTTAATGGCATTACTATCAGAGCAGACATGCAGGATTTGTCCAGACATTTATTAATTCTGCGTTCAATAATGGGTGTCCAGAATCATCCAGGAAAATGTGCCTATGACTGTTGTTTGTTCCTACAATCCAATATTTGAAATTCATTGCCTCTGTTTCTAAACCTAAAGATCTGCCCACCAGATGGTTTGGATTACAAGGCCAGTAATCACTTGTCAGTGGTCATGATGCTGAGCTGATACAAATCAGTCCAAAATATCCAGAGTAGTGGCAATTTATCAGGCAAACTGTATAAGTGCCTCTCCTTCCTGCTGGAGGCCAAATAATTTATAGATTCCCTGCAGAGCTCTTAATGAGCACCATGGCTTTCCCTGACCCCTGATGCCACAACCCATGAGACTTTTTAAAATATAAATCCTTTCCCTTTTTTTCTTGTTATGTTATACACTTATACACTTATACACTTATAATATACACTTGCTAGCAGCTGAAAAATGAAAGCACAACTCTTTGGTCAGGGGTTAAAGTTCAGTTTAAAGAGAAAGATGGGATCAGTTTAGGTAGGGTCTCTCAGACAGACTGGGTTCCTTCCTATTGTAGAAGCAACCCAGAATTCTCTGACAACTACTGCAGAATATATATATTCAAAGGTGAAGGCATATGATGGCCCTCAAGGGTGATGGTGCTACTACTGAAATGGAAGCAATTTCTCTTCCAGCAGCCAATATACAGAACCAAACCAGAGAATCACTCTTGAAAATACAATAAGACAGGCACATCTTGAGAAGATAACAATAACAGGTTATCTTTTCTGTTTTGTATTTGGGAAAAGCATGTGAGAGAGGAGTAGAAAATGGAGATTATGAGTAATTGACTGTTGGATACACAATGGTGGGATCTCTCCAAATTACAGATTCATTGCTAATGCTGTTCATTTTCAGCTTTTAGGTGCAGTAGTAGATGGTGGGAAATTTCAGCTTGGTGTGCCTATTTCTTTGAAAATCCATATAGGCACAAAAAAATCTGAAGCCCCCTGCACTTTTCTCTCTTTTTAACACTCCTAATCACCAGTTTTCAGCTTTGCTCTTCATAAAGTCTAAGTTTACCATATTGTTTGCACAAAGCTGAGGATAGATTATTTTCAGGAAAGGAAGAGACAAATCAAATATTTTGTAATGAATAAAATAAAAGAGGTTGATTAGCAAGTGCTAGCTCTGACGTATACTGCCACTTTCTTTAGGGAAGAAAGTGGAACAGGAACTACCTTTCCAAGCAATTCTCACAAAGAAGTGAAGAGTGAAATGCAAACTTTCTTTCTTCAGGAGCTTTAGCCTTGTAAATCATTCTGTCTGCTTTTTATTGCTGCTAATATCTTATTTTTTTACAACATTCCTGTTGTTTTTTAAAAAATACTCTTTTTGAAATGAGATGACATTCAATTTATGAGCACCAAATTATCTGGCTAGTCTTTGTTATATTTTGAAATCTGCATTCCTTAAAGCTAAGAAACACTAGTATAATTCAGAATGGGGCAAAGTTCAACAGTTTTGTTTTGTTTTTTAAATATGTATATGCCTGCCCATCTTAAACCAAACTCTGGTGGTTCACAACTCTAGGATAAAAATATATACAAACAGCGTAACAGAATTGGAAGGGATCTTCTAGTCGAGCCCCCTGCTCAAGTGGAGACTCTATACCATTTCAGACAAATGGATGATCAGTCTTTTTTTTAAAGCCTCCAGTGATGGAGCATCCCCAATTTCTTAAGGCAAGCTGTTCCACTTGTTTATTTTTCTTGCTGTCGGCAACTTTTTCCTTAGTTCTTGCTTCTTTCCTTGATTAGTTTCCATCCATTGTTTTTCGTCTTGCCTTCTGGTACTTTGAAAAATAGATTGACTTCCTATTCTTTGTGGCAGCCCATCAAATATTGGAACACTGCTATCATGTCACCCTAGTCCTTTTTTTCGCTAGACCAGGCATTCTCAATTCCTGCAAACAGTAAAACCCAAAGCTGAAACCCTGGTACCACAAATAAACTTTCTGATGCAACACTTGAGGGAAAAGCAGACTTTTAAACTTTTCAGACATTTAAAAATGTAATAACCTAATGAATCTTGAAGAAGGATGTTCCATAGGGCAGGGGCTGCCATGGAAAAAGCAGCATTTAAGAAAAAAGGTACTGGAGCATGTCTATCCTATCTAAACTGGAGAATCACCACATTAAAAAACAGATATTGAGACTTTGGAAAAAGTGCAAAGAAGAACAACTAAGATGATTAAAGGTCTGGAGACTAAAGCATATGAAGAACAGTTGCAGGAATTGGGTATAGCTAGTCTAGAGAAAAGAAGGACTAGGGGTGTCATGATAGCAGTATTTCGGTATTTGAGGGGCTGCCACAAAGAAAATTGGTCAATTTATTTTCCAAAGCACCAGAAGGCAAGACAAGAAACAATGGATGGAAACTAATCAAGGAAAGAAGGAACCTGAAATTAAGGAGAAGCTTCCTAACAGTGGGAACAATTAACCGGTGGAACAGCTTGCCTTTAGAAGTTGTAGGTGTTTCATCAGTGGAGGTTTTTAAGAAAAGATTGGACAGGCACCTGTCTGAAATGGTATAGGGTCTCCTGCTTGACCAAGGGGTTGGACTAGAAGACCTCCAAGGTCCCTTCTAACTTTATTTTGATTGATTGATTGATTGACAGACAGATACCTTCAGGGAGAAGTAGTCCTGCAAATAGCTTTGTCCTATTTCACGTAAGCCTTTAAATGTTGTAACCAGCACCAAGAACTGCATTATCACATGAGCACAAGACTCATCAGACTTTATAAAATTATAGTGACTATTTAAACTGCAGATACCAATTATTTTCTCAATTTGGAGGAATCCAGATTAAACTATCACTGACAGAGGACTGTCCAACTTGTTTTTAAATACAAAAGGAAAAGCCCGCTAATTCTCTGGGTATTTAGCCCACTCCACTTACTGTTAGGAATGTTAATAACATTTATTCAGCTTCTGTCTTCCTGTAATTTATGTCTTTCCTATTAGCCCTGATCGGTTTAAAATGGCTTTGATATTAATGTTCCACATTGTAAATGTTATAAACTGTAGCTACTACCTGCAGTGAGGAAAATCAGTTGGAATAAATCTTATTTCACTTTATGTAATGTTGGCATATTGTTCTTCTCAGAAAGTTCTTTTCCTCTCAGATAATTTATTGCAGGGGTGGGTACGGCTTTCCTGTTAATAGCTTGTTAGGTTTGTTCCTATGTAATTCCAAGGTGTTGACAGATACCCTGAACCCACATTCTGCTACATAGGTGGTTATGTTTATAATATAATATTTCTCTCATTTTGTATATGGATTTAGTGATCTTATTGCCAGTATTTCTGTGACACCTTTCAGCTGGGTTAGATGTAGATTGAGCTCCAGCTTAATATTGCTATTTGCACATGATTCTCCAATGGTCTTGCATTTAGTGGGAATGGTTTCACGGCATTTTCTGGTGTGGCATAGGTTGAACTAAGTCCATATTTGAGGGGGAAATATTGCTTTCAGAAGCTTGAAGCAATAGCAATTTTCACCAGTTCTTCTCCTCTTAAAATCATGGAATGCAAGACCCAGAATGGACTTTGAAAACCATCTAGTCCAACCCTCTGCCCACTGTAGGAATTCTGTACTAAATCACCACATCCTTGACAGAAAACAATCCATCTTCTTCACAACATCTCCTGAAAAGGATTACCCATTATCTCTATTGTTGAATCTTATTGTTAGATCTTATGTTAGGACATTTTTTTCCTGAGGCCTAACAGAAATCTAATTCCTTGTAATGTAAGCTTGTTGTTTCTTGTTCTGCCTTCAGGGCAGTCAGGATTATTTCTAGGATTATTCTGGAAATAATTCAGAATAACAGAGTTGGAGGGATCTTGGAGATCTTTTAGTCCAATACCCCGCTCAAGCAGGAAATCCTATACTATTACAGACAAATGGTTGTCCAATCTCTTTTTAAAAACCTCCAGTGATAGAACACCCACAACTACTGATAATTTTTTCTCGCTGTCAGGCAATTTCTACTTATTTCTAGATTGGTTCTCTCCTTGATTAGTTTTCATCCATTGTTTCTTTTTCTACCTTAGATTCTTTGGAAAATAGTTTGACTCCCTCTTTTTTGTGGCAGCCCCTTAGATATTGGAAGAATGCTATCATGTCATCCTTACTCCTTCTTTTCATTAAACTAGACATACCTAATTTCTTAGCCCCCAGTCCCCTAATCATTTTTGTTGCTCTTCTCTGCATTCTTTGTAGAGTCTCAATATCTTTTTATATCATGACAACCAAAACTGGATGCAATATTACAAATGTGGTCTTACCAAGGCATTATACAATTGTACTAACAGTTCACATGATCTTGATTCTATCTGTCAGTTAATGCAGCCGAGGACTGTGTTGGCTTTTTTGGTAGCTGCACCACAGATGGCTCATATTTAAGTGATTGTCCACTGTGATTTCAAGATTCTTCTCACAGTTACTACTATTGAGCCAGGTACATTGAATTGTTTCAACCATAGGGAGTCATGTGTTCCCAATACCATCTTCTGGGATCAACTTGTTCACTGCATTCTGGTCAGTTGAAGTTGTCATATTGCTTTGTTCTTAAAGCATTACATGAATACATCCAATGCTTTACATTTACTTTGTAATGAATGAAAAATGAAAATAAATAAGGGCCATTTGTTTTGCTTGCCATCATGAAGGAAATAAAGGGAAGAACTCTGAAATTCATCTTGAATCAATAGTTTTTATTTTGCTATTTAAGAGTTAATCAGTTCTAGATTTTGGAAGGTAGCATTCTCATGGAAAGATGAGCCTTTAAGCATTTCCAATCCATTCCACAATTTTCCCCCTTCCTTTCCCTTTCATTGATGTCTTTAGTACTAATTTACAATTTTTCCCCTTCCTTTCCCTTTCATTGATGTCTTTAGTACTAATTTTATGCTAAACTGATCCTCTGTATCCTAGTGTCCTTTCAATTTCCCCTTATTTTTTATTTAAAACTTCAGAGCTGGGTGAAAAACTGATGTTGGTTAGATATAAAACACTAAAATTATAACTAATGGGTGACTTGCTAGAAATGGAACTAAAAAAGATTCATGAAAACTAATAAATAAATAATCATACATACTGAATATCCCAAAAAACAATAATCCAAAATAGCTAAAATAAGAAGAAACTCAGAAAATTTTCTTTGCCAACATTTTATTTATACAATCCCATACTGAAATTTAACTTCAGTATATCTTACTAAACTTTAGTCAGGCCATGTTGATTTTCATGAAGAATCAAGAGAGAATCCTTACTAATAAGCACAGTAACCTCTGGGAACCATAAAGTGTTTCCTTATTTTTAATATATACAGTACTCACCAAATGTTTTGAAATCTCTACATATAACAAAATAAATACTTAAATGGCTTATCAGGCCTTTGTAATTATAAATTTTAGTGATATCAGTCATCAGTAGTGGAAATAAAATAGAAAAACTAATTGTCATTCTCCCCCACCCAGAATTTCAAAAATAGAGATGATTAATATTGCATTTCCATGACATGTTGTTTGTTGACACTATGTCCTGTTTTATCCTCCTATTACTTTTTATTTGGCTAATCTCACAGATTACAGATAATACTGTGTTCTGTGAATCAAAAATTAAAGTACTTGCTAACTCCTTATGTGCCTGGCTATGTGTCTATGCCTCTGACAATGTTTATTTGAAGTTTTACATACTATATTTTTGCTTTTCATGTACAAGTTCCTAGTTTCAGTCCTTAGATTTTTTTTTAACTGAAAGCTTTTCCACATGGCCAAGTTAGAATGGCATCCACCATTTTTAGAGGTGGCAGAAAAATATAAAAGCATAGAATTTTCTGCTCCTGTTGGTAATCCCTACCCTGTCACTTCATGCCCATCCGTATTATAGTGTACCGAGCACATTCAAAATACTTCTGAATCCAACTTCTAACATCCCACCTAACTTCACCAGCCAACACAACAGCATCCATGTGCTTAATATTGGGTAGGAGACTAGGGCTTGGAAGAATGTGAGTTTATCTATCTGTCAAAACTTATTCTGTTGTTGCACAAGTATTTTGCACTTGTGCACTCAAAGGAAACTATATAGATTCTTTTTTGGAAACAGGTTCAACTCTATCCAGATATTTTTTCCTTTGGAACACATGTTTTGTGCTGTTGCAGAAGAGCATTAAATCTGTGATCTAAAGCAGCCTGAACAACTGAAAGTCACTTTGAGAAAGCCAACTTTCTCTAGCATCCATTTCACTCTGTAGATCCCCACTACAACTCCTGGTTAGCTGCTGTTCAGGCTGATTCAGCCTCTGAGACAGGAATCAGTTTGGAAATCTGGCAGCTACAACATTTTTTCATTCTAAGAAATTTACTACATTTCCATTTTAATTCATCCCCCTAGTGGCACAATGGACTTCTTTTGCATTGGAGTCAAACCTAAGAATTATAGGTTACAATAGAATGAGACTCTATTCAAACAAAACGAAACAAAAACCAGAATATTATTCTTCAGATCTATGCATTACATTAAGTGCTTTCAGAAGACTTTTCCCACAGTTTGGCAAGACTTCAAAGAAATAATGCTCTATTGAAACAAACAGAAATAGGTTTTCCCTGTATTTGTACCATTGTAACTGGTTTAAAATGTATGGTAACTGAACTGTAAATTTACTGAACAGCCTATTAATAACAATTTTAATTCAATACATATTTTAATGTATTTGACAGTTATTCTCTGTGCTATATATTCTGTGTTGACTGCCAGAAAATAATTTCTCCTTTTATCAGGAGCAAAACAAAATAAGATTAATCAGATTATGGTTCTGGATGGGACTATATTTTCTATATATCTGCAGTTTCTACTGGTGATTTATTGCTTTCCAAACACATTTGGGCGGGTTTAAGTTTGAAAGTTTGAAACAGCTTACCAGAGCTTAAGGGATGCTCGTCTTCTTTGAAATGTTAAACAAATTTGTTTCAATAGTGGATAATATCTATCTAACTAGCTAGCTAGAATTGAGTTGTTGGGATCTTTGTGTTTTCTGAGGTTGCTTCTCTTTCTACAAGAAAAAAATTATTATAACATCTCTGAATAGCAAATAATGTAATGATGGTTAGAGTTGGGCAAGAATGAATAAGCAATTTTAACAAGCAAACAAAAAACAAACCATAGTGAATAGAACAACGATGGAACCAGTCAATGTTATAAACCAAAACTTTAAGTGGAAATAAACAAAACCCTATCAAATTTAAAATCATATTTAATGAGAAAGATGAGATTGTTTACTTTGACATAATTGCAGTAATCTTCAGTTCATTTTCAACACAGTCATTTTTCATTCCCCTTTAGTTTTGATAGATATTGTTCTTTATAGCAGCAATGGTACATTGTTTGATGTGCAGAAATAAGATGATGCAAAGGTAATCAGTATACTTATATTATTTTCATTTAATAATTTATACTCATTTTGCACACCAATCAAAATTCACAAAATGGCATTGTCAGGAATTTTAATTTCAAAGAATAGTATATCAATGAATTGCTTCTCCTTAGTAGTTATGAGTGTACTGGCTGTCAGAAATAATTGAAAATAACACACACACACACACACACATACAGAGTGCGAGACATTCTAAATATTATTAAATATATTGCTCCCAAACCTTAGTGATATTTTTGATGTAATGATGAATTGACTGACATGTTTATTACCTCAGGTAGTCAAGTTTATGGAATATAATATTGTTGGTCTTCATAAAAACATTGTGCCACTGCTAAGAAAGCTTGACTACCTGAGGTAATGCAGTTTTTTAAATGACATAAGACACTTAACTATATGAAACCTAACTCATGCTATACTGTAAACTCTTATCTAATATATTGAGTTTCGCATATTTGTAAATTTCGTGTTTAATCATTTTGCATTTTCTCCTTTTTCTTTTTCTCTCTTTATGTTTGTCCTTTATTCTCTTTTAAAATGTTTAATTAAAACAATACAAAATCCAAAAGGTTCTCAGTATAGTGGAATAGGAAAGACTTCTGCTGAGCACATGAATGGATTGGATTTATTATACCTATGATTTCTTTTCAAAAATACAAAGCAATGGGATGAGCAGTTCACAAGAAACTGAATAAGGCAGCAGAGTAAAATAATGTTAAATAATCTACAAATTAGATTAAAATATAGTTCCCCTAATTCTATAAATTTAATGTCTTAGAATAAAACATATTTTTTAAAAAAGTTTTAAGTCAATAACAGAATAACAGAGTTGGAGGGGACCTTGGAGGTCTTCTAGTCCAACCCTCCTGCTCAAGCAAGAAACCCGATACCATTTCAGACAAATGTCTTGTTAAAAATCTCCAGCATTGGAGTGCCTCTGGAGGTAAGTTGTTCCACTGAATAATTGTTCTAACTGTCAGGAAATTTCTCCTTAGTTCTAGAAAATGAATACAACAGAGTAGAGCAACTATCAGTGCAATTATGGTTGATTTACTATCTTATATATATAGTATTATTATCTTTGGTGTTGAATGATTTTTTAAAAATAGCTCTTGGATACAATAGATGAAATCCAAGGAAAACTTTTCCAACCCTATATTGTATGCCAATTTCTTTTGGGAGTATAAAAGAAGAATTGTTACTGAAGACATTATAGTGAAAAAAACCCTTCTTAAACTTCAAATATATACTTTGGGAACTCACTACAGATAGTAGGTTTTCATTTTTTCAGCTACACAGAAAGGGTCATTGCTGTTTCAATTGAAGAAGTTCAGTAACAGCAAGATGTATCTATAAAGTCAATACATAAAAGTTCATTTTTTATGTTCATGGTTTAAATGTGCACAAGAGACAAAAACATTATAATTAGATATTTGCCTTTGAAAATAAGGAAACACATTCAATTCTACCTGTAAGAGAATATAAATTACGTCCTATGATAGCCTTTTCCTACCTGGGCCCCTTTGGCTTTGATGCAATTTTGTGTGTGGGGGGGAGAGCACAGCAGCATAGAAGATTGACCTCTTTTTGTTTTATTTGACTTCTTAAAGGTAAAGGTAAAAGTTCCCCTGCACACGCTGCTAGTTGCTTCAGGCTCTAGGGGCGGTGCTCATCTCCATTTCTAAGCTGAAGAGCCAGCGCTGTCTGAAGACGTCTCTATGGTCATGTGGCTGGCATGACTAAATGCCGAAGACACGTGAAGCGCTGTTACCTTCCCACCAAAATGGTCCCTATTTTTATACTTGCATTTTTTACATGCTTTCGAACTGCTAGGTGTTATGGGGTGCTAGGGATTCGAACCGCTGAACTGCCAACCTTCAGATCAACAAGCTCAGCATCTTAACCACTGAGCCACCGCGCTCCTTACTTTTGACTTCTTATCGCTCAGTAAATGAACAGGGAATCTCCTGGTAACAGAATTAGTAACATCGTGCACACATTTAAGCAGATAAAATGGGAAAATCCATCAAGCAGTTATGCTGAATCTCATATCACATGACTTCCTCAACAATTTCAGGAGTGGTATTTTACATCAGCTGCTAGTGTATATAAACTTGTGAAGTATTGAAAGAAAGAAAGTTTTTATACCTATATAGTAAATGTCTACATCCATCATGTTAAATTTTTTATGGTTGTGATCTATGATAATAAAATCTGTCCTTAGGGACATGAAAAACATGATGTCAAAATGAAAATCAATCAATCAATCAATCAATCAATCAATCGGTGGGCTGGCTTCCCTTTCCTTTAAATTAGTGAGGGGAAAAAACTATTGCTGCTCATTGCACCTTATTAAAAGGATAACATTGGAATTAAGTAAATTTTACTTATTTGTGCTATATAGCTCAAGGTTAGCTGTTGTGGCAATATAAGCACACGAGGAAATTTGTTCTTCATTTACTCAGATTAATAATGAAGTGGGAAAAAGGGGCTTTAACTGCTTCCTTTTCTAAAGCTTCAATTCCTCAAGACCTCAATTAGTACTTGGGTGACCTGAGATGCTGAATTCTTTTTAGAGCATGACCTACGAGGAAAAAAACAATGATGAAGTCCAGTTGGATGATGATGGCTGACTCTATTGTCCTTTTTAAAAAGAGAAGCACTGGTGCTCTCTTTGATTGTCTTGAACAAAATATATATATATATAATCAGAGACAGATTTTGTGTTCCTATTAAAAATGGAATTTCTGTGAAGGGAAAGACTGTTTTTAATACAGTGTTCAAAAAGAAAAACAACTTCATTAAATACAAATGCCTGAATTTAACTGCCTATGTAACTTGCGTTTGATTGCGTTTAAGTTGACTATAAATGTGGCTGAAGATTGGAAAACTTTCCCATACTCATAGTTTTAAATATAATTTCTGTAAAGGACTGTTTAAATCAGAAAAGTTTTTCTACTGGACTTGCAAGCATTCATCACCTTAAAAGGGTACGAGAATATCAAATGAAAATCTATTAAGACTGAGAAAACGTCTGAATACTTTCTGATATGATATTAGAACGTGAAACTGGATATCTTTGGTTTTTTTCAATAGTAATTTTATTAAAAATTACAATTGCAACAATAAAGAGGAATACAAACTAAAAAATAAAAGAATAAAAAGAAAAATATAGAAAGAAAAATAGAAATGGAAGAAAAAAATAAGAATATAGTAAACAAAGCAAAAAAAATAAATAAAGTAGCTTCCCCTTTCATCACAACAAATGTAAACAATTTTAGTAACGTATCACCTTCTCTTAAAATACAACATATTTTCTACCTGTTAATAGAATAGTTCCCCAATCCAAGTTCCCAGTCTTTATACTAATTCTTGATGGTATAGCTCCTGTGTTACACAGTGTTTTACATTTATCCCTCATCTCTTGCTCATTTTCATATCTCAACTCTTATTGACTCCTTGGCACGTCTCCCATACCCCTCCCAAGGGATCTTGTATATTCTTTTCTCTTTAGTCTAAGTATTTCTTCTGTCTCTATCATTTCTTCACTCTTTTGTACCCTCAATACACCTTTCAATGGTCTTTTCCTCACTTCGGGTGTGACTTTCTGTGTATCCCCTTCTAACTTTTGGTCTCTCAAACTATAATTCACCATTTATGTTTCAGCTTTCACTATCTCTTCTTTTTTTATCTTTTTGTATCATTTGTCATTTTCCCTCCCCTGTCCTTTCTTCTGTTCTTTCTATTTTATTTTCTGTTTCCTGAGTTTCCTGTTTGTTGTTTAATGTCTTTGGGTCATGGTTTTCTGGTCTCATAACTACATCATATGTCAGTTCTTTTATCTCTCTATGGTTCCTTGTTGTCATTTCCTGCGTACCTTGGAGGGTCAATAATATTTCTTTTAGTAAAACATTTATTTCCCCTTGCAATCCCATTTTGCCTTATTTTAATAAACTTAACATTTTACTCAGTAATCTGTCAGAATCCCAATGTCCCAGTTATGTCGCACCAAGATAGCCAATATTAAAACAGTTCAAACTATCCCTCCATTAATTAATCCCTTAACAGTCTCCACTTTGTTTCAAAACTCCTAGTTGTTTCACACGCGCACACTGTCCAACATAATTTTAATCCTCAAGGTTCTCACAGATGTCTTCACAATCTGTCTCCAAGGACCAAGTATAAACAGTTACAGATGTAAAGTATATTTCAGTCAATTAATCCTGGTCGTAACAACCTTCATTTCTTCCTCTTTTTCCAGTTCTATATTACCTTCCTCAGCCAGCAGGTGTCAGTGTTATTTTTTTCCTCCATTTTTACTGCAGATAAAATGTCTCCAAATAAATATTTTCCAATAATTTCCCAAAATTCCTCAAGTCGAGGTGGTAGTAAAAATATAATCCAGAGTTTTGAAACAATTTAGTTTTTAAAGAGTTGACCAATCCAGTCTGTCCTTTATTTTTAAAAGTTACTTCTGTTTTCAATTTCTTTTCCTTCTTTACCAATTCTGACAGTAGCTCCAGGTCTTTAGTTGCCGCTAATCACCTCTGTTGAGTCCCACTTTCTTAGGGGGGTATTTTAGGGAAAATTCCATGACAAAAGTTAGAAAAATTTCTTACCTGGACCGAGCACGCTGCTACCAGATCTTTCCTTTCTTCCCTTCCGTTCCAGTTGTCTTCATGGCTTCAGTTCAGCCATAATGGCCGTCTTCTCTTCTTGCCGGTTGAAGGGGCTTCTCTTCTTCTTCGGGTCAGTTGAGGAGACTGCGCTCTCCTCACGACCACCGAAGCATCCCCTCTGCCT
>JANHFL010008383.1:36571-59038 GCA_032468155.1 Oxyrhabdium leporinum
ATGGAAGGCTGAGTCAACCTTGAGCCTAGTGGGATTTGAACCGCTAGATTGAATCAGCAGAAGTGTCCTGCAGTTCAGTTTGAACACCATCAGCATTGACAAATTCACCATCAGTCAATTTGAAAAGGCAGCTTTACATAGAACAGCCTACATCCTGCAATGATATCTGTAACATCATCAAACGTCCACATCTGCCTATCCCAGGTCGATAGTTAGATTAAAATGCCAAATCCAGTCTCATCATCCAGCTGATTGTGTAACAAACCACAATAATAATATCATAATAAAAGCTTCCGTAGCATAATAATCAGATTTAAAGAATGTGCAAATATTTTCTACTCATAAACAAGAGGTTTTGACTATTGAGTTCCATAATTTAAAACATAAAGTCTGACATCAGCCTCAGTTAAAGATAAACGGATTCTCTGTTTAAGTCTATTGACAATGAAGCCCTTAATTCTTCTCGCTGTTGATAGGAAGCATGTATGTCATAGTAGACTATGATGTAAATAGGGAGGTCAATACGTGTCTGGAAGGGCATGCTAGAATAACAGGTCAATTTAAATGATCTCTAGAAAAATGTATTCTTCAATTTGTCTACATTTCTGACTATACAGCACCATCTAGAGGCAAGCTATTCAAGTGTACATATTCCACTAAGATCAAAAGATCTATATATTCATATGCTTTGATCTTACTGCTCTACTGCAGAGATTTTCATCATTAAACTGTGATGTCACCTGAGAAACATGTGGCAGATGCTTAGTCATAAATCAGCTTTTATTCTGCTGTTTATTTAAGCCTTACGTCTATTTGTGTATGCCCTTAATCTGTTAATATGTAGTTTTATTATATAAATTAAAACCTTATTACGTGAAGACATATGGTTCAACAACTATAATCAGTTGAAATGCAGATGTTCTCAATTTTTTAGCCAATATGTTTATCCTTAGAAAGTTTGACCTTTCCATGGAAAAGCTTGCAGAAAGGGCTAAATTGACTTGATTAGAGAGGGAACAATAGCTACTTTTATTGGATATTTGGATGAAAATTGGTAAAAATGAACTGGTGATTTCTGGATTTATCAATTAATATGGGTTGGGATATGGGGAGAAGGGAACCATGTTATGTAATTTTGAAAGGGGTAAATGATTTCATGTATATTTATAGTTGTAAAATAGATTGTGTCTTTTTGTCTTGTTTTCCTGGTCTTCATTCTTTATTGTTCTCAATAACTTTTTTGTTCCTTATATCTTTTTCTGTATTGCTTTGTGTTTATCTTTTAATATTCTGAAAATAACTTTAATAGAACACACATGCATATACTCACTCACAAAGAAACAAAGACATAAAGAAAAAGCCACAAGGAAGACCCAGGATCAGGAGTAGTTAACCTGTTGCTCATAATGCTATATCTTTAATGGTAGAAATCTCTAGAATGGAACAAGCATCTCCATGTCTGCAGAATTATTTCTTCATGTGGACCACATCTGAATTATTATTTTATAAATTTAATTTTTTAAAAATTAAACAGAAGTACCATACCCCAAAGCAGGTTGCCAAATTAAAACATCAACTTTATGAGAACACCACAAGCATTTGTACAAAATGAAATTAATTGCATTTTCAGAAAAATTCCTTAGTTCCCTCAGCATTCTTTTCCCTTTTCAGTCACCTGACTGACAAAGTTCAGGTCTGTCCTTCAACTCAATCAGGACACCATTCTTGAAGTCTCCAGTACCTTTAGTAAGCCTCTGTAGTCTAGTCAAACACACAAAGAATATGTTTGGCAATTTTCCTTGGGAAAATTATAAAGTTATAAATCAAGCAAGCTTATTCAGACAGTTCAGATACAAGGAAATACAAGAAAAGAATTTATCCTGGTTGCTATAAGCATCTGGTCAGTTTTATTTATGCCTGCACTACTAAGAAACACAGACGTCTTTTATTTGAGATCACACAATTAGCAGTTAGCTTTGGAGGAATTCTATTTGCAATAGCAGTAGCTAATGCTTGGCTATGAAATTAGCCACATTAACTTTCTGTGTGGGTACCTTAACTTTCTGAGTAAGTGACTTCCAAGTCTGAAGACAAAATGGAGTTAGTATAGCTAAGTAGAATGGTATCCCTAGGTGCAATCCCATGTATTCATCTTCCATAGTTCTCATGTGCCTACATCCTGGATGGGTTTTTCCCCCCCTGATTAAGAAATACTATCTGTTTATCCCTACCATGGAAGTATTTTACAAAACCACAAGCTTCCATAGTAATTATTTTTGGAAAGAACCTACAGATATACTGTGAAACTCTCCAAAGTTTTCTATGCTATTTTCAGGTGCACAGAAGTAGAACTATTAAGTCTCCTGAAAATTTGCATTTTTTTCTTTGGAGAATTGGCTAGCCATACCAAAATTATCACTGCCCGTCTCTTAATTGTATGAACTCATACCCCAATGCCTTTTCTGACATAACAAAAGAATAACAGCTTTGATGCTACTGTTTCTGAATACCATCATCCTTGGATAAACCATACTATTGTAGAGAAACTCTGGTGTCATTCACATTTAATTGCTCAATATATCCTTCTTAGGACAGCCAAGAAAATCCAGCAGGAGAAAACATTTCTTTGCTTGTTCTTGATTTTGCTTGCCAGAGAACAGTGCTGTTCTTGCCATGTGAAGTGTATGTGTGTGGGTGTGGGTGAAGAGGTGGGGGAGGGGGAGAGGGAGAGAAAGAGAGAGAATATCTACTGTATATTTGTGCATGTATCTAAATGCTACTAAAATTTTCACAGCTATAACCTTTAATTGGGTGAAACAATGCATCATAGGGCAAAACATTTTGAACTAAGGTACCTCAAATGGGCTACCTTACAGAATGTGTGCAAAATGCAGGACACATGATTCTCACGGACCTGAAATTTGGCAAATTGAATAAAACACTGTATGACATAAAAATCACCATAAAGCATTTGTGTCATAATACAGAATGTTATAAAATGTTTTATATGGTCAGCTCCTGATATTTGACTGTGTTATACAGTTCAACATGGGCTATTTTCAAGACAGATAAACCTCTCTGTATATCTCCCTGAATTTTTAAGAACTTTTGTGGAAGGCATTGAAGAATGTAGTAAAGGCATATCTCTGAAATGATAGATTGCTTAGTTTGTGTGTGCATGTTTGTGTACTTTCAATTTGGAGATACCGTCAGCCCTTTTAAAAACAAAGAACATCTCCATATAAGAATACTAAAATCATAGCTGCCAAATGAAATGAGAGGAAAATCTCACTTTCAGAAACATCAGCATAAAATATGGAAAGGGACAACAAATTATTATTTAGCATGCTGATCCACTTTTGAAATAATAACACATTTCAGACATGCTGAATATAGGAGAAATTTCAAAATCCCATGCAAGTAATATTAATGGCTAATATGTAAGTTTTTAAAGACAAACATCTGTATAATGGCACATAAATGTTCAGCTCTGACAATCTGACACATACATTTCAGCCTGGTGCTACTCAGGGATAGACAGATTCTTGCTGAAGGGAGATAACTGTACCTTTCACAGAGGCATGCTTGGAATGCAACGTCAAAATATAAATTGGGGCTTGAAATTAAAACATATGATTAAACACCAGGTGATTTCCAAGAATGTGTGATTTTGGAATGATAATGTTACAGGCATTCTGCCCATAAAAATCTGTTCTTCCAGATGATAGCTGGAAAGTTAACACTTCCAGATGTATATGTTCTTTGTTTTTAAGAGGGCTGGTGGTACATACCCCAATCTTTTTTTAAAATTCAAATGCATCCAGCTTATTGCAGTAAGGACTTTGGAGGTAACAGCTATGGACTATGGAAATTGAAGTCTAATATATCTGGAGCGGTGAAACTGGTATCTGGCAAGTATTGGAAACATTCACTTATAGTTTTATAACACACCAAAAATATGTTTCCAAAAGACTTTATTTTGGCCTAGGAGAATCGTCTGAGAACTTTGCTATAGATGACTTTATTTTTGCATTTTATATTTTGATGGTCTTATGATTCTAATATTTTAAAATTTGGCATGATTCTGAGATATGGTTCTGGGATTAGAAACTATAATTAATCTAAACTGACTTTTACATGGATTCTTTAGTACAGGCAAAATTAAGAGTTAGTTCTAAGCATTATTAATCAGCAATTTTTACTCTCTTTTTAGTAGATTTGAAACCATACCAGGAAATAGCAATAACACTCAGACTGATATATTGCTTCATAGAGCTTTACTGCCCTCTCTAAACAGTTTACAGAGTCAGCATATTGCCCCCAACAATCTGGGTCCTAATTTTACCAACCTTGGAAGGCTGAGTCAACCTTGAGCCAGTGAGACTCGAACTGCCAGCAGTCAGCAGAAATAACTTGCAGTATTGCATTCCAACTACTGCGCCACTCCAGCTCAATAAATTGGCTTAAATCTTTGTTTCTTTACTTCCCAAATAAATTATGCTATTGATTATGTCAGGTATTTAAGACTATAATGTTAAATTAATGTATCAATCAATACCACAGAGTGTACAGTGTACTCATCATTAATTGATTCGGGGAGGTGCAATGAGTACCAAAATGATGAGTACCAAACAAATATTTCCCCTAAAAAATAGTGTAATGTGTCACAAGGCAGTAAACACTGATAAGTTGTAGCTTGTGTGTTGAGTACCAAACAAACGATGAGTACCGGAACAAAACTTTCGCATTAAAGTACGTTGTATATCAAATTTGATGTTTCAAAGCAGTGGAATACCAAGGTATCACTGTGTACAGATAAATGACTATGGATTAGAAAATCCCAAACTCAGCATTTTCATCCATGATCTTATCAAGTCATCCTAGTCTGATTTTTTTCTGCTGTTTAACCATCCATGATATTAATGAAACTTTATTATAAATCCTACAAAAAGAAAACACTGGAATCTCTTGATATATGTTTTCTATATTTCTAGTGTAGGGAGAGGCACATTTTTGGATGGAATTTTGAAAGCTTATTATGGATGTTCTCTTAAAATGACTCCCACTGTATATTAATAAAATAACTGTAATAGTCTCTTTACTAGGAATCAGAGTGGTAGACATTGCTTCCTTTCACAGTCATTAACCTTCTGGAATATTTTGCAGTGCTGTCTTTTTCTTTCTGAGACTAGGTTTTCAAGCAAACCAGTGGCAAGCTCACCAAGAAAAAATGCCAATGTTGATACCAAAAACAGAGATTTGGATTTTTCAATGATGGTACAAAGCGTGAAAGATGGGCTGCTTTGCAAAGATGGAATTCATAATAGTGAGGAGGGAAAACACATAGAAAGAATTCTCCAAACATTAGCTCAAAAATATATGAATGAAGCTAAGAAGTCACAAGAGAAAATGAGCTGAGAGGCAAAACCCAAAAAGAAGGCTTTCTTTCCCCAAATATGTTGACAAGAAAAGCAAAGGAGACAATGCTTACTCTCAAGTAGAGAAATGTTAACAAATGTTTTAAAAAAGCAAAAGAATGTAGCGCTTATTTTGCTTGTCTTTACATTCAAAGGAAATTTGAGTCGCATGAACTGTATACAAAGACCACAGATCCATGTAAGTATTAATGCACAAAACAAGTAAAACAGTGATCAGATTCTCTGAGTCAGTGATATGACGTGGGCTTGTCCCATAGTTATCTAATTTTAGTTATCCACAAATTTCTTAATAAAATATTACAAAAATCATTATGGTTTCAAGATGCGAATCTACTGTTGAATAATATATCAAGAATTTTACAAGAATTTTAAATTTACCATGATATTAAGAATTATGGATTTATTAAACACAGGGCATAGGTACCAAAAAAAAAGTACACTTCAATGTGCAACCCCAAATGTATAAACCTCTGTAACTGTTATGTGTTCATTTTTGATTTATGAACTAGGTAGCCATCAGAACCATGAGATGATGAGTTAACATTACTTCTATGCCAAGTTTAATGTTTTAAAAAATGGGTTGAATCATTTTTAAATATACCATCTAATGTTTTTGTGTTCTCTTTTTACTGTATCTTTTCTTCCTTCTTTTTAACATTTTGTGTACTTCTTTTCCTGCATATTAAAGTTAATTTGAAAAAGTACAGATGTTTAAAGAATTCATTAAAATAAAGCTGTGTTTTATCAGTAATTTCCCACCAACTTTCAACTAACAAATGACACACACAAGAGATCAAATTCTCCATATATTTCCCGTGACAGTTATTGGAAATTATCCCTAAAATATTTTTTTTATTTTTTAAAAAACTTTTTCTACGTTTAATTGCCTGAGGTGTACACAAAATGCCGTAGCCATCACAATTATATCTGCTTTGTTGGAACATTCTGGAAACTGCATCTCCCATTTCCTGAGGATTTTAAATTGGAAACAAAGAGATAACGCTGGGGGTGCTCATTGAATTTAGTAGGAATTGCTATCAGGTAAGTATGTACAGGATTACAGCCTAAAACTGACTCTTGAGTTTCTGCCTCATTTGCATTTTTCTTCATCATTATTAATCAAAGGGCAGATTTTAATATGAAACCGAAACTTTATTTATTCAAGAATAAAGAACAACATAGTCCTGCATCCAGCTGGGAGAGAAGGAGACAATGGGCTGGGCAGAAAAACTGCCTTTTCTGCAGTTGCCGTTTCATTAGCTATTGTCTCATCACTGGATATTTAACTCTTTCTATTGTGTCAGGCAAATCAGGGACAACGCTTCAAGGACTGGCTTATTTTCAGAGTCTGCAAGTGAGCACATAATTGGGAGGCTGATATTAGGTCATGTTTTACCTTTACAATTACAAAATCAGAACAAGTAAATGCAAGAAAACTCATCAAAATAAAAAGCAAAACAATTGCTGTGAAGCCAAATTCTTAAAGTGTACCTCTGGCTCAAATGTTTGTTTCCTTTTAGCTAAATTCTTTGACTGTTGATTTCTTAATTTAAAAAAAACCCTGAAAATTCCTTTTTTCCCCAGATAGCATTCCTGCAAATTAATTTCATACTCAGAACATCTTCAAATCATTACCTCCTGCTGATGCTGTATCAGTCGGTATTAGCAAAAATAGAGTTTAACATAAAATGATCACAAATGTAATATTAGGATACAAAGTGTTGTCTGCAATAAAGTTTGTATAAGTAAGCATGTCACATAATATAATAAACTTTTATTTAACATTATCTGTTACATACATATAATTTACTGAAATTTACAACACCTCCATGCCTGAAATGGAATATTATCTATGGAATATTATCTTAATCTTACAAAAATCTGCTGTTCATTAAATTTTGAATAATTAACTAAAATGTCACATTAATTTCAGAATTGGCCAGATTTCTCATTCCTTCCCATATTCTCAAACAAAAAGACAGAGTATTATTATCATAGTTTTCATGAATACTCCCAGATTCCTTTAAAGCAGTTATTAATCTCTGCTTTTCCTTTGTTTAAGTGTTGCTTGCTATGATTCTTTTCCATTGGACTGAATCCATCTTGTTCACGTATATATGAACAGCACATATGTGAATATCTACAGCTCCGGCAATTTCTACAAAGCTTATCAATCTATGCATTTGTCAGTTTCACTGTCAAACACTGATATCAAAGTGCCTGGAATCCTGTAATTCCAGATCTGATTAGAATACAGTTTTGTCAAATTCACAATACTGATCTATATTATACATCAAATGATATTAATTCAAAGCATTATTTTCTAATTTAGAATGTCAGACAAGAGATGAAAAAATAGGAGTAACATTTTTTAATTGTTGTTGAGAAAGATCCAGGAGCATAACTGATAATGGGACATATTACTGCAACAAGTTGATGATGGTTATTATGTAGTATTTCCTGCAAAAAATCCTATCTAATTTTAATAGAAAAGCTATTCCTTTCAAGGCCAACAGCTTATGGTTCCAACTAACTATATTTTTCATTTTTTGTATTTCTCAAAAATGGCTTTTAAAATTCTTATGCTTTTTTTCACTTGATTTTTTTATTCCATGTTTGGAATTTCCTTTAGAAAATAGTTGCAAACTGATACCAGGTTCTGATGCAAGACCTTAATCACTGCATCTTTAGGCATGGAGGCTCAGTTAGTGATTTTAGACAGGTCAATCTTTCAGTGCCTAATTTTGGGGATAAAATAAAAGAAGATTCCCACCTAAGTTACATGGAATTGCTGGAGAAAATTTGGGATAGGAAGCAAATGGACTAGGGGTGTGTGTGTTCCTCTGTTGAATATTTATCGTCAGTGGACAGACAGCCATCGGTTGGGGATGATTTAATTTAGAGTCCTGCATTGAGCAGCGGTTAGACTTGATGTCTCTAAAATCCCATTCTTATGATTTTGTATGTGTGTGTGGTGCAAATCTTGAGCACAGAATTGCAATGCATTTGCTATAAAGAAATGCCAATGTTCTCTTGGAACTCTTGGATTAGATGGCTTTAATGTACCCCCTCTGTTACTTTTTTTTTCTTCTTTTGTAAAAATTTCTAGAACACATTTGCTTTCCTTTTTCTCCTTCTCGGTTCAATCTAAAGCACCACCCATGGCTCGTGGCAAGGCATATTGCACCTGCTGCTGTCTCTGCAAATCTCTCTTGGAGATAGCAGATGAGTGGATTTATGGCCGGCTTTATAATTAGGCAGAGTGAAACAGGTGTCTCAGGTGGAAAATAGTGGAGAAATGGGAGTAATGGCTAAGTGTAGAAAGTCAGGGATGCATTTACCAGTTAGTCTGCCCTACAGCAGCTTGTTGCCTTCAGTGTGGTATAGAATGCTTACTGTGGCATAGAATAAATACTCAACGCTAAGGCTTACTATCTAGCTCAGATTCTTATATAGATTTGGGATCAAAATATCTTGGGCCAGCAATAGTGGAGCAGGGCTGGATCAGGTGCTTGATCACACCAGTTCCTGATGCCTGCTCTGAATCCTGGAATTGTTAATATGGCATGACAAAGAACAACAGAGGAAATGGATCATAAGAACACATCTATCATTTTTATCATAATAAACTTTATTCGGAATGATTGTACAAACAGATACAAAAAGTGTGACTCAACACATACATGGAATGACTTACTTCCTCATTCAACAAAATATTTGAGAATGAAGATCTTTATAAGATAAACTGTTAAAAATATAGTAATGAAATCTGGCATCAGACGTGTGCAACTATTTTCCAAAGGAAATCCCAAGTATGGAATAAGAAATCAAGTGAAAAAAGCGTAAGAATTTTTAAACCCATTTTTGAGAAATAAAAAATATATAGTTAATGGAACTGTAAACTGTTTGCCCTGAAAGAAATAACTTAGCTACTAAAACTAGATGGGATGCTTTTCAGGAAATACTACATAATAATAATCTTCAACTCCTCGCAATAAAATGTCCCATTATCTACTGCTTATGCTCCTGGATTCTTTTCAACAAAGTTGGCCTACCACTGGAAAGCATTTGACCCTGTTTCATATCCAGAAAGCAACACACTACAAGATTTAAAAAAATATTTTCAATTCAGATAGCTAAGTAAAATATTACTGGTTTTTTTAAATACTTGTACAGAGTATTCTCTCAAAAAAGCAATGAAACTTTTAAATTAGTTGTTTTTAAACAATAGCTTTGCAGTTTAAAAGATTCAGAAAACATTCGAAATGAAAATGATTTGGTTAAGAGACATGTTTAAAACATAGTTATGAATGTAACGCCAAGAACTTGGATGTAGACACAGAGCAATCATCAGGTTGGAAGAGGCCTTTAAGTGCATTGTTTAATATATAGATCAATTGATGGATGGGTGTTTCTTCAGCAGTCCACATGGCATGACCACTAAGACTGCTATTATCTTATGTGTAATTAAAAAACACTCCAAAACCCAGCAGGCTTGATTACATTCTAAACTGGATGTGTACCAGAAATGTAGTACAGAATTGTATATTTTGATATATCCCTTTCAGAGTGACTATTTTTTTAAACCCTTTGGCTTTGTTTATTTTAATAAGATGAAGATGGATTTTCCACCATTCCTAGGAAAGAAGTGTTAGTGTCATCTATTGTATTTCCCTTCCTGGTGATATTTCCGCTAGCAAGATTGTTTGCCCTCTTGTTTAAAATAAAGATACTATCAATGTGGAAGCACCATTGAATTTTATTGGAGCTTATCCCTAGTTTACTCTGCCTTATTCTCTATAAACCTAACTGTAAAGGCTTATTAATAATTTGTATGCTTTGCATGCTTGTCATCTAAGATGACTTTTGCAATTATGGATCTTCCTGGAGGCATGCCTTTTATCACAACATGTCACAACTGCTGCACTTGAAAATGCACCACTACAAATAATATTTGATATTTAGCACATGGCATGTGGTAGTGTGTTTTGAAATAACTCCAAGCAACTAGATTGCACTGAGATCACACCAATGGTTATGAGGTGTATTCAAAGAAAATTTCATGAAAGCATTTTCATTTGGGGGTTGTTCTGAAATAAGTTCTTCAACTTGCAGTGAAATGGGAACTGGATGCTTGCTAAAGGTCATGAAAGCTTCCTGGCTCCTGCTTTATGAATGGAAACCTCTCTTTTACTTCAGTGTATATATTGTTTTGTCTCTGACAGTCCAGCCAAGCAATGTTATAGCGGGGATGGGATATTGTGTACCCAAGAGATTTGTCAGATTATTTTCATGGTAAAGGATAACTTTCAAACCAGCTCTTTCTTATTCCCTTTGAATGATGAAACTGCATAGTACCTGGAATGAAGCCAATTCGATTGTTTGTACCTTGATCTTGAAAATTTCTCTTCTAAACTTGTTTTAAGTAAAAATTGAAAATTGGAAACATATCTTGGAAGAAAGTATTTCTGTATCACTGTGGAAAAAGCTACATGAAAATGTCAATTTTTCAGGACACAGAAAGAACAGAAAGTAACAAGGTATAAGAGGAAAAAAAATATAAAGGTATTTTTTCCGTTTTCTGAAACCTAAGATGGCCACGAGTAAAACACAGGAAAAAAGGCAAGTTACAATAACAAGAATAAAAGACAGCAAAATGTAATATTGTAAAAAAGAAAAAAATATATATATAACAAGTCTGACCAGTCTGAAGACACATATTGAGCCTGATATGCAAAAGAAGCAAAATAGAAATCACTCTGTTTGGAGTTATGAACAAAAGAGTCCCAGCTTCAAAAAAAATAACCAGAAAATTTGGATTGACGTTGGTCCAATAGAACAAAAGCAACTGACTTGAATGCTCCATGTTCAGTCAGAACAAAAAAGAAAAAGAAAACCTGTTTTCATAAATCAATTATTTGGGTCATGCAATCAACAGGTCATGACTTTCAATCAGAATAATGATACCTGCTTCTTAGCCAAAGGAGGCAACTGGAGTAGCCCTATCAGATACAAACATGGAAAAAGCAACTATGCTGGTCTTTTCTGATGGTTTTCTTTGCATTTAGGGGTTGCTTGTTAGGAAGTACATAAAAACGATGTTTTATGCTGCTTAATTTTATTTGTAATAACATGCAAGAACATAGCAGAATACTCTGATATGCCAAACTTCAACAAGCAAGAACAAAGCAACATATTTGCATTATAAAACACACCCTGACAGAAGCAAATATATACAAAGATGCAAATATATTTGCATACCAAAGTTTACCAAACCAAATGTGACTTAGCAGTATTTAAATTTATCTAACCTCAGCAGTATTAATAACACTTGTTTATAAAATACAGCAGTAAATGGAGCTGAGTTGTTAAGTGACTCTCTCATAACGTAATGAATTGGTTTTTATTGTGATGAGTATGATTCCTGGTGTTATATATGTAATTGCTATGTGTGATTTGAATTTAAATTTGATTATACAATGGCATAGTCTACAAGGTTACCCTTAGATCCATTCCAATAAATAAGCTCTGAAGGGTGGCTTGGTTTAAAGAACCTGTTCAAAATGCAAAGATTGAGGCTATTAGTTGTTTAGGCCAGGGATCATACACCTCAAAAAGTTGCTTTCAGACCTTTGGGTGCCTCATATCTGGAAGGAAATCAGATTCTAAACTTATTTAATGGAAATGATATTGTACACATAGAGTTTCGTTGTCAGCACCAAGCCTGGAATTTAAGTCTTTCCCTATCAATATAAATTGGATTATGTACTTGCTTGTTTTTATCCCAAACTGAGTATTTAGAGAGCAGTACTCTGCTTGGAATCAGCTAAGTTGAACATCTGATACGCCCTATAAATATGTGTACCAATACTTTTTTTTGTTGCTTGTCTACAAAATAAAGCTCAGGGAAAAATATGTGTAACCAAACAGCCACCCATGTTGAACTCTATTTCTTTTAACAGTTTACATAAGAAATTCATAAAAGAGAAGTAGCTGACAAACAGTGGACATACAATTGTGAGCAGTCTCTCCCCTAACTCTGAATTGTCAAACCATATTCCTTCTTTAACCCTACTTCATCAGAGGTGGGCTGCACATACTTTAACAACCGGTTTGCCTAGTGCAGAATCGAAAATGTGAGCGTGCCCGTGCGCACGTCCCTTCAAAATATGGATTTCAAAGTCCATATGAAATCTTGGGCATCATTTTTTTTGGATGCAGAATTATAGTGATATTGTTTAGATAAATTAATGGATCCATAAATGAACAAATAAATTAGCCTTTTCAGTTACGGTAAAGTAATAACTGAATAAATCATTTCAGCTTTTGAATATTTTTTCATGCAACAATTGCTGTAAATTGATTAATGTATTTTCTTCATCTCAGTTTCAAGCTAAGCTAAACCTTGCTAAAATAATTAAAATCTAAGGAGACATAAGATGATTTGATCTGGAAAGCAATCTCTTCTAAGATAATTCAAAAGGCTTAAAATAGCATTAGGCAGAGATCCAGAATCGCATACTGTATACAATGAAAAGTTGGAACAACTAAGCAAAAATATCTCATAGTTCTTGGAATTGTCCTAAAAAAGAAAGGATAATTTTTCACCCAAAAAGAAACTCTGACATAAAAATGCCATGAAAGGAAAGCAAATTACAAATGGGACATTTCAAAAGTTTGGCAGTTACCATCACATGATTATCAGGGCATCAATGTCATCATAACTTCCACTTCCAATAAGCAATGGAAATTTATCCTCAGTGATGCTCACACTTAACTTTGATTCTTTTTACAGCATGCCATGTGCCCAGTTATGAGAATTCCTTGCAGCAATTTTTTAACATAAATAATGAATCATGAATCAATGCTAAGAGTCAGAATAAATCTCAAGTTACTAAACATAATGAATACCTAAATAATGAGTCATGGTCATCCCAAAGTTACAGGAATGTGGTTCTGTCTGGAAAACATCAAAAATGCAAACTACCTCTACAAACTACCCTCTTAATATTGGTTTAGTGGAAGACTGCTTTTACCTTATTTTCAGAAACCTGAAGAGCAATTATTCTCTGAAGTGAAAATGTACGTTTTTTTCTGCTCAGAAGGGCTTCAATCCAGGACAAAGAAGTTGGTGGGATACAGTAACTATTAAACTGTATTAAATCGTGTTATACTTGATTTGAATCAAATTAAATATATTTATACTTACTCCCCATGTATTTAACAATCTTGGATCTTCTATCACATTAGAAATTACAGTTTGATAGAAAATTTTGAAGTGCTCTGCTACCAGTACATAAGGGCTACCCCATGCTCTAAATTTAAAGACCCTGAAAGCCATTTTAGTTTGATACGGATTAAAATTAAGGAGAGAGGAAATATAGCATGGAAGAACTGGGTGAGAATTAGACAGATCATGAATGCCTGGTTAGAGTTAGAGCTATGACTTCCTAGTAAGAGGGCATTAAAAATATATCAAGAGGATAATGCTCTTCAAAAAAATATAGGGGAAAGTGAAAAGATTGGGTTGGATAACACATGAGAGTTGTACATTTGGGGAACAGGCTTAAAGCCTGTAGCCTCTTGCTCCTGGCTAGCACAGATTTTATTCCATTGGTGTTATAGTGATTCAGCTATGCAGTGTGAATATTCTGCATTCCATTTGGTGCATAATTATTCCAAATGTGAAATTGAATGTTTCCATTAAAATAAAATGAAGCATTTTATTTATTGCTAATGTTATTTCTTTTACTAGTTTGTAGAATTTTTACTAGTTTGTAGTATATTCACAGTGCTCATATTATTATATCATTTATATCTAAGTGCCTAGGCAGTTAGAATGCAAGTCAGAATATAAAAACACAATGCCTTCAATTTCTTGTTTGAATTAAGAGGTAAAAATAGAAGGTAAACCAGCCAAAGCTAATACAATAGAAAACTTGGTACGAGACATAATACTACAGTGTGTTATAATGGTTAGGTCTTGGATTAGGAATGGAATAATCAATGCTCAAGTTGACATTCAGCTGTGGAAATTTCCTGGATGGGTAACTTTGAGCTAGTCATTTTCTCTTAGTTCAGCTTATTCACAGCACTGTGATAAGATCAAGAAAAAAGGTAAGCTAGCTTGAGGGGAAAAGCAGGATATACAGTATGTTTAATAACTAAATAAGAGACACATTTTGTTAGAGAGAAGTTACCTGAAGATGGGCTCCAGCATGAGTCCAAGAGCTGAGAAGACTAAATCTCTGGTCCGGTGACCAACACAGATTGGATCCCGCAACATGATACTGGGACACATATATTCACCTTCATTAGTAGATAAGATACCCTACAGTTGCTCAAAGGTCTCCTTTTTTATCTGCTTTACCTCCAAAACTAGCCATTTTAGCTTCTCTGTTTTAAAACATGCATAATTACAATAGATTAGATGATTAGATTGTTAAGTGGATCTCAAATTGATTTTGGAATCTTCCTTGTTGCTGCTGAAACTTGCTTAAGCCAACATGACTATTTGTCTAAAATTGTTACTGCAGAGAGTTTTAATTATAGATAAGAACAAACATGATATCCACACTTCTCCTTTAAGCACTGAGATATAAACACAATTTGCACTGATACTAACATTTAATTGGCTAGTCATGTTTGGAAAGTGAAATATACACTGCCTTGCTTATGACTTGGAAGTAGATACTCCAAAAGCAGAATTACTCCATTATCCATATACTAGCTTTCTTCCTTGCACTGAAAAATGTACTTGGAAAAGACTCAAGAAATTATCCATGAAAAGTATTTTGGACTGGCTTTATACTGTATGGAGAAATTCTTTTCATCTTCAGCATGGTCAGCTTAAGAATTTAAACAATATATTGTTTTCATCCATCCCTCCATTATATAGATAGTCCAAATCTGTGGTACTTAGAATCTATATTTAAAATGTGCATGTGCTACTTTGATTTGTATTTATTTCGTCTAATTTCTATTCCATTTAAATCTTTTAGCTTCACCAAATGTTAACAGTATTTTATATCCAATAAAATCTGAAGAAATTTGGCTATTATGCTCAGCTGAGCTGGTACATATATAGTTACATTTTGCCATATAAGGCCAAAGATACAGAAGTGATAGCTACAGAATTGCATCATCAGGCCTGGTTTTCCCCCTCCCCTCTCCAGTCATAGGTCATGCATCATGTAAAATATTCCCTGTGGGAATAAATGTTCTTTCAATTCATGCTTTTGAAAGTATATTTTTAATTAGCTGGGATTGTTTGGTGAACAGTTCTCTATTAGAAACATGCTTGGGTACTATGGTAAAAACTCACTTCCTATTTGGGGCATTCTTATTGTTCAGACAAATGCATCTGATGCATATTATTTTAAATATGTTTTAAAAAAGAGCCCCAAATGTTCAGACATTGCATTTTTGGTCTTTTATTCAATGGTATGGATGAGAGAGATAAGAAATGGCGAGCTTTGAATCTACAGTGAAACATTAAAATAAAATTTAAAAATGGGAGACATACCTTGGCAGGTTCTGAGACATAAAACAGAGCTGACACATCCCCCTTTTTAACATAAATGATATTAAGCATGTGGAGAGTATTCCTATATGGTTCATGTCACACCAGTTATTAGCTTGCTATCTTTATAAATTTTTATCTGTCAGCCCCTCAGACAGACAGATGCAACAAATAATCTCCATTTTGCAAGTTAACATTTATTTCTTTAATATTTAGATAATGTTGCTTTCAGTTTGAGCCAAAAGTGCATTAGCAACCTTGTTCATAGATTTGCTAAAGTGGGAGCTAGACTTGAAGTCACCTCTGCCTTGATAAAATAAGCAACACATCAACACTTAACAGCTGCAGAAAGAAAAATACATAAATATTCTATGGTTCTGGAACTGGTGGAGGCCAAGGCTACAAGCTAAACTTTCCTTCCTCCGAATGTTGCTGTGTCTTTCAGCCAAGCTACACACTACAGCAAATATGTAACATGCAGCAATGTCTCAATTTGTCTCTCAGTTATTACAAGCACAGGGAGACAATTCTTACCGGAGTAGATTAAGTGCAAAGCAGACTTGTCTCACAGTCCTCCCCCTCAGCTCCTATCAGGAAAAACAAAATCACACCCACCCACACACACAATGCAGCTATGAAAGTTATGAAATGGTTTCTTCGACAAAAAAGGGAATTTGTCCTCCAGAAGCATTTGGAATTTCTGGGGCATGTTTAGGAGAAATAATCACCATCTTGATTATAGCTCAGGAACTACAGGACGAATGACAATCTCCTCTACACCAATGTTCCTGGCTCCCACTTTTTAAGAGGGAGCAATATAATAAAACACTGTTTACTTATAGTCCTTTAGCTCTTTAATTCCTGCCTTGGGAATTTATTTTTTTGCTTCCATCTGCGGGTTGACAATTTCTAATCAGGGAGCAGGGTGAGCACACAGTTGCTGGCAAACCCAGGGGCTTTTTTATTTTATTTTTTTTTAGCTATTCCATGTGTGAAGGAAAACTGAGACAATTTTAAAGGCTGTAACAGGGGCCTCCTCAGAGTGTTTTGTTCTGTTTTGTTAGACCATCTAGAGAAAAATCACTGCATGACATCATTCTCCTCATTGTCTTCTAATTGTTGGAACTAATTTTGCAGTTTAAATTGCAAGGGCAAGGCATGAATCCAATGGTAAGCATTAATCGTCTAACACTGCAAGCTTTATCGTAAAGTAACCCCCCAAAATCCTAGGCAGGCAAAAAGTGCTTGTCAGCTGGTGCTACTGATGACTAATGTCAGGGTCTGATGAAAAATGAAGTAATTGTATTTTGAAGGGAAAGTCCTTTAGAAAATCCATGGTGCTGTCATTATCCTTTGTCTTTCATTTATATTGTCCAATCGTGATTTGGTTTTTCTTTTACTTTTGCTTCTCTTACAATATCTTTTTTGTGCTTTATTACAGCTGGTGCTTGGGGGGGGGGGGGAGATAAGGCAAATATTTCCCTACTAAAATTTGTTATTAATGATACTGATATCCAGTATTTTGCTAGCATTAAATTATGTTCAAGAGTGCATTTATAATGTAGCTGTAATATTTTCTACTATAACTGCAACCATTCCTCTTTTTAAAACCTTCACGTCTTCATTTGTCTTAATTGCTGTTATTATTATTTACCACTTCTTTCCTCAGAATTCAAGCTGACATATGCAGTTTTTCATTTTTTTTTATTTTAACATCACAAAAAAGCTAGGAGATAGAACTAACGAACGTTAGTTGGATGCCTATGAGGGGGTTTCAACCGGAGCCTCTCCAGTCTTCCAGTGACTAAATCCCATTGGCAGTTAATATGAAAGTTCAAGCGCAGCTCCAGGGAAAGGGAACATGCCACAAGTTGCCATATGAAGACCTGAATCTGATCTGTCAGTTCTATAACTATTTTTTGAACTGCCTTATCCTGGACTTGCCAAATATATTTATTTCACCCAGAGGGTATTCAAGGCATTTGCAGATGTGATTGAATGCATTCAGCAAGGCTTGTTAACAGCAGAGGGATAAATTCACTGAAAGGTCTTGCCAATATCCTTACTGCAGCAAATGACAGCTGAATTAAATGCATTATTAAAAGCATACATATAGCCTCAGAGAACATAAAAGAAAGTGAAAATATAAGGGCCCATAAACAAATCAATTCAATCTATGTTCGAAGATTAGGAATTAATGTGAATTGATTATTATAGCTGTGTAAACATTGGTTACCCTTTGTAGTGACTTTGAGTTAATTCTACATATCCCTAAAATGATTTCCTTCTGACATGGTACCAAAAATCCCAAGATTTTCAGCTAGCATGACTAAAAGTGGATTGGACTAAAACTGTATGTGTGAAGGGGTGATAGCAAAAAGCAGGCTGCGGGAGCTATGTTTCAGGGTCAAACCACAATTTGTTTTATTTGCATAGCTTTTATGGTCTGGAGTATACTCTCTCCCTCCGCCCCCATTCTCATAGACCCGAATGGCTGTTAGGATGGTTTTAATATTAGCCTAGCTCTGGTGCAACATTGGCAAAGTCAATATGTTCCTTCTAAGTCCTTGGATAGCCGCTGTGGTTGGAGGGCAGAACTGTGTATGAGTTAGACCAGGGGTCAGCAATCCGCAGCTCTGGAGCCGCATGTGACTCTTTCACCCCTGTGCTGCAGCTCCCTGTCGCTCAAAATATGCATCATAACTGCCAATGTGTGACACCCGCTGGCATGCGATTTATTGATAATGGCACACAGAAGCAAATGGCATTTTTTGTTTGCTGCAGGTGGATAATTTAAGTTCGGCTTTCTATTTCATAAATACTATAGGTTTTTTATACACAGCATAAAGGTAAAAAAACAATATATGCAGTGTTATCTTCATTTTAGATGTCAAAAGGCTCCCAGTGTTTTCTTTTCTGTCGGAAATGGGTCTAAATGGCTCTTTGAGTGTTTAAGGTACTAACTCAGTCTGCTGATTTCAGGTAAAATAATGGGCTTCATCCCACAAGCAATGTTTAAGTAAAATTTATCCCAATCCAGCAATATTTCCTATGTATAAGTATGTTCTTATCTTTTGGTTCAGAAAGTAGGTTTAGTACTGATTTTGCATATTTTCCATATAAAACCGGCTGATCTTCTATTTGAACTGTCCTCTGAAGAACCTTCAAACCACGCTCTGCTACTACCATGGATGCTGGTACTTCTGCTTATCTATCAGAACTACATGTTAATTTAAAAATAACTACCAAGTATGCCTGACTATAGAAGGTACCACAAAGGAAGAAAGCACAAACCTATCTTAGGAAGGCCATAGCTACAGATAAACTCATGCCCTGATGGCCTCTTATTTTTATTACAAAAAAACAAACCACATCCATGCCATAGCTTTCAGTTAACATGGGTTTCATGTTATTCCACAATCTATCATTTGTAAGACAAACATTTATTTCATTATGACAAATGCTAGAAATGTAAAGCCCTCCCCCTCCCCAAAAAAGCAAAGACAGCAGTAAGCCTCAAACTGCAGAATGCTTAACTCTTAGCAATTTTAGCTGTAACTGAGACCTAACCATAGCCTCTGGACTGCAGCCCCTGGCTTCCTTTTTCTGCACATAAAAATGTTTACATATAAAGGACAGCATCTTGATTGTTTGTAGTTAACTGTTATGCATATAAGATTTTCCATTATGGAAGGGTTAAGCCTTATGCTCCTCTAGGGTATTCTCTTAATGGTGGTGATTGCCAGAACTGGATTCAGCTGCAGAAACACCATTGTCCAAAGGAATGCTCTTGAAAGTGGTTTGGCCCAAATTCAACATAGGTAACATTTGGAAATCTATTCATTCTTAAGTGAAATCTAATCATTCTTAAATTAAAATAACTAACACTACCAAAAGATTGAAAGCATATAAAAGGATGATATGAACCAAACTACCTAACCTCAAGGGGACATTTAGTTCTTAGACATCAAACATCTTCAAGACTTATATATAACAGATGCATAACTTCATATAAAATATTTGAAAATTCTATGATTTTAAAAAACTTAAAACAATGATACAAAGGATTCCATTATAAGAAGCTAGCGGGAAAAGGATCTCAAGATGTGTGCAAAAAAACACAAAACATTATTGCAAACAATTTCAGTAAAGAGAAAAATGGAGTTACCAGATGAAGTCAGTAAAAAGTAGGCAAGCAGGTACCACCCAAAACTCTATTAGGGACTTCAAAATACAGTATTTCCATGCTTTAAAACAGCTTTTGCTTGTGAGCAGGTCACAAAAGGTGATCACGTGATCTTGGGACACAGCATGGTCATAAATATGAACCAGTTGCCAAGCATCTGAATTTTAATCACATGATCATGGGGATGCTGCAAACATCATAACTGTGAAAAATGGTCATAGGTCTCATCTTTCAGTGCCATTGTAACTTTGAATAGTCATAACAAACTGTTGTAAATAAAGGACTATCTGTACACAGTAGGTTCCTCAGAATCATTGCTTGTCCTTCAGACAAAATGTCTTAACCTGAAAGCAGAAATTTCTATAGCTAAGGAAATGAGTGGGTCCAAAGTGCGTGCAGAATTTTTTGCATGAACAGATTTATTTTTGCAGGCAGCTTTTAGAATGATGAGATTATAGACTCCAGGAAAAGGAAGAGAATGTACAAGAGAATGGGCTGCAAAGAGAAAAGGGAAGAACAAGAACCAGAGAACCAGTTGTTATTGATTGACAACAGCTACAAAAAGAGGCAGAAGCACAAAGCTCTTGAAATTGTCCAAGTAACAGCAATGTGAAAGGAGAAGCTGAACTGGAGAACATGGAAGAGCATAAGAAAGAGGCAGTGATGGAAGAAAATCAAGATGCCATTGTGTTGGGGTCTGCAAAATAAGATGTCCCCAGAACTGAACTGCCAAAGCCCGGGGGGGGGGGACCATCCAAGATTCTACTGTCCTCCAGTGGCCAAATATGATAATATGTCTCAGGCTGTGAAGACAGTTTGTCTCAAAACATTCTCAAGAACTGAAGGGCCCTTTATATGCCATTAAGTTCTTCCATCTGAGATCCATCTTAGATCAGTAGGATGAGAGGAAATACCATGCCAGTGACATAATTTCCCTTTAAAACACATTCTTCCCTGGAATCTTCAATAAAAGTGTTTCATTGTATTCTTTAAATGTAGGTATTGACACTGAATCTGATCACTGTTCAACTGTTATATGTAAGCAATAGATCCCAACAGTTCTTATCCATTTAATATTTCCATTATTGTTTATTTCAGCATTCTTCTAAAGGTGCAAGATAGCGTTCCACTAATATTTTCAAAGTCACACCTTCTCTCAAAAGATAGATAACTGAAGATTGTTGATCATCTTTTAAACAGAAAGTTGATAAACTGAAGGATATGAATATTATGAGGCAGTTTACAGGCAAGAGTATACTTTTCAATTCATCAGTTACTAGTGATTTGGAAGGTGTATCAAATACATCAAATGCAGATGCAGCATGGACAAAAAGCAAAAAGAATATGAACATTATGTATCATAGTTGATGGTTATATGGCTTGAATTCTGCTGAAACTGCAGATATGGTGTTTGGATTAAGTGTTGCAAAGCTAAGAGGATAAGAGAGGCTGTTTTAAAAGCCACACTACTCATTTAATTAATATTCACTTAAGTTAACTATTGGTAGTTCAGCATAAACTGTTCTTTCATGATTAGTGCCTTAAAAACATCCACAAAAAAATATCCTGGTGAATTATTGCTATTAATTTATTGGACCTGTTGAAAATGATTGTTTCTAATTGATGAAAAAATGATCTAACATGAAGAAACGAAGGTTTGTACGTCCCTAAAATTTAAAGCTTTAATTATGAGGCTCCGGTAGATTCAAGTGAAAAGAATTTTGCTGATCCAGGATAACTTTAGGGACACTCCATCAAATGTTTTCATGCTTATTTGCTGAATAATCCAAACAACTTTACTAAGAGGAATTTGCTTTAATGAGAACTATATAGACAAACAATGGGGAGAAATGAAAAAGAGCACTAATGTTTATATTTTTATTTGTTTTGGGGGAATTTGCATAGAATTTTAATATATCTGTATACTGATTTACAATAATGTACTGTTTAATCGCAGAGGTGGGGAAGAGAAGATAAATATGTAAGATGAGAACAGGGTTTCAGGGAAGAATATATACAGGTATTCCTGAATTGCAGGAATAGTATCAGGAAAGCTACAGTTCAAAATAACCTGAATTTAAGGGTAATTAAGAGCAGCAAAAAGGTCATGATCTTTAAAAAAAATGATTAAAAAAATCAGTGAAGATGGAAAAATTAGAAAGCCGGTTATTTTTGTTCATTCTTCTTCAGCAAGAGTTGTGCCAAAAAAATGAAGGCAGGAAGGAAGGAAGGAAGGAAGGAAGAAAGGAAGGAAGGGAAAGAAAGAAAGAAAGAAAGAAAGAAAGAAAGAAAGAAAGAAAGAAAGAAAGAAAGAAAGAAAG
>JANHFL010008383.1:59138-75760 GCA_032468155.1 Oxyrhabdium leporinum
CAGCAGTTCATAGCTACTACCTACCAGTACCTGCAGATCACCTTCTCCAGGCGCTTTACATTCCGTTTCAAACCATAACATTTTTCAGGACACGATCCGCACACCACGGACAGAGATCGGATTCTTCCAAGCTTCGCTACACCCACACTACAACAGGTTGCTATGGAAACTGCACCCCGTTTTCTCCCAACCAACATCGGGGGTTTTATGCTATTGGCGAAGGAACAAGACTCACCTAGCAACGCCGGCTCCTACAAACGGTCGGATCCGCCTCTTGCTGTGAGTTTTCTGCTGACATCACCATAATAGACGTTGCTAGAAACCAACCAAAGCCACTTCCGCGATTTAAAGGAGTATTAATAATTTTAGAACTTTTAGTCAAAATTTAAACGTTCATTCAAACCGCTGCGCTCTTTGGATTCCAGGTTGGACGACAGAACATTTAAAGCAATAGAGGCGAAAAGGCCGCATAGCCTTCGCTGACGGTTTTCAAGAAGGCATTGGACAGCCTTTGCTTCGGAATTGTAAAAGGTCTCTTGCTCGAGCAGTGGGTTGGACTAGAAGACCTCCAAGGTCCCTCCCAACTCTGCTATTCTGATCTTATTCTTATATTCTGCTCCTGCCGTGGTATCCAATTTTGCCGAGTGCTGGCTTAATGCCCGATGTCTTGTAACGTATTTGGAAAGCTACAAGAATGCTGAAACGATCGGTAAATGCAGTAACTTCAGTGCTAGCTTCTTATTCCTTGTGAAGATTTCCTTGGAATTTGGGGTAGTTTTAATATTCCTTATCAAGAGGCTGCTCCGAGTTACTTATAAAATTAATAAAGATTTTTTTTAAAAAAACAACAACTAATAAATACCTTCCCATATCGAATTTGAATCTCACCAATATAATTTCAATCCATTGGTTCTGGTCCTGCTCTCCAGAGTCCAGCCTCAGATGTGGAAGCCAGCTGGGTGATTTTGGGTCAGTCACTTTTTTTCAGTCCAACTTACCTAAGACTTGTGTGGAAAACAGCAGGAGGAAGGAGTATTCACTGCCTTCAGTTACTTATAAAAATTATAAAGGCAGGATAAAAAAAATAAACATTGTCCAAGTAATAGCAGTGTGGAAGGAGAAGAAACTAAACTGGAGAAAGTTTAAGAAAGAGGCAGTGATGGAAGGAAATCAAACGCCATGGTCTTGGGGTCTGCAAAATAAAATAAGGTGGTCTCATCCTCCTGAACTGCCAAAGCCCAGGAAATGGAGCAGGCACCATCAAAGGCTCAAAGATGATAATTTGTCTATTAAAAGAATTTGTCTGAAAGCATTATCAAAAACTGAAGGATCCTTTATTTGCAATTAAGTTCTTCATGTGTCTGGGATCCAGTTTCAGGAATCATCTCCATCTTAGCTCAGAGGAATAACATACCAGTGACACAATTCCTCTTTAAAATGCAATCCTTCCTGTAGCTGTCAGTAAAAATGCTTACAAAATAAAGGTGGTCCTCAATTTATGACTGTAAATGAGCCTGCCCGGTATGGTCATAAGTTGTGATGGTCATAAAGAAGGTTATCATGTGACCAACCCAATTTAGATACCTTGTTTTGCGGTGGTGAGCAAGAACACCTAAGGGGGGTGCTAAAAGCCCCTCTACTCATTTAAGTAAAATTCACTTAAGCATAAACATTTTTTTCATCATTTGTTCCTGTAAAATCAACCACAGAGTAATGTCTTGGTGGATTATTTCTATGTTGGACCTGTTAAAAATGATCAATTATGACTGATGAAATAAAAAAAATCTAACAGGAAAAAAACATTATATATTCTTAAAATCTGAAGCTTTCATTATGAGGCAGAGGTAGATTAAAAAAGGGATCCTGCTGATCTAATATAACTTTAAGGACACCTGTTCAGATTCCCATGCACTTTTGCTGAACAATCCCAACTTTTACCAAGTGACTTTCTTTAATAAGAGATATGCAGAGACACAATGGGAATTTTGATTTGGAGGAATCCGCTATAACTTTAGTACATTTGTATACTGATTTAGAATAACATACTGTTATATTTTTGTATACCGTTCTTGCTTGGGGGGAGGGGGGATTTAAGCTTCTTACTCAGCTTCAAGTGACCACATAGGAGCTAGGTTTGTATAGGCTGGGATTGTTGGGACCAAATGGCTCAAATATTTTATAAATTAAAACATACGCGTTGCACAAATTAACACATATTTTTGGGTCCTCCAATCCTACAAAATGTTTAAGGAAGACCAGGGAGGCAAGGTGCATACTTGAGGCCCTAGATGAGTTGCTATCTTACATAGATTTGAATAGAAAATGGTATATTTTCTTGGGAAAAAATCCTGTAAGTGTAGAGCTAACACTTATTTTTAAATTACGTTAAAACTATGGGAAGTTTTAAACTATGCTCTCCCAAGTTTCTTGTATCTCAAAATAGCATGAAACAATGCTATTGATTTTTAACTCATGCACTGAGGTGTTTCTAGGAAATGAGGTTCAGACTTCCTTTCAGGTCTCCTAACTGTAGTTAATATTGACCTAGAATCTTTGGTTGGCATCCCCAAGAGTAAATTTTTAGCTAGCTTAAAATCACTTTAGGCATACAACACCAAGGTTATATTTAAAAGTGCCAGCTTAAAAGAAATGAAGAGAGGTAGAAAAGAAAAAAAGTTTTTAAAAAATAGTTTCATTTTCCAATATTACCATTAGACATTAATTTCTCTCCTTTAGAATGGGATATAAAAGTGTTGAACATTATTTGTTCACATTAGGACTTATTATATTATTAATATCATGATTTTAGAGGTCTTGTTTTATCATATTTAATTTCTGGCACATTAGAACACTGTTATTCAGTCTACTTTTTTGTTGCTGATTTCGTATATCGTGTTGAATATTTGAATGAAAAATGGCTTATAAATGTTTTTGGTAAATAAAGTGAAATCCTTTGCCACATACTTCCATGTAAACAATAGATAACAGGGTTGTTCTTTTTTTTTGCAGATCTGTGCTTAGTAACCAGCTGTTGAGATATATCATAATGTATCCTAGACATAATTGGGCTATAAAATACAGATTATTATAGAAACAACAAAGAGATACAGAAAACTCGTAATGCCTTGCAATATTTACTGGATTTCAGCAGCCCCCACATATGGTATGATTAGCATTTGCTTTATGAATTTAGACTCCATTTTTATGCATTCTCTGAATCCTTGAGTGATTGATATCTCTTTCTGCAAAAAAGTTACTGAATCATACGTGACATCTGTGATATTGTACATACTTTCTTTAATGAACAGATGCTGCATAGTAACAAAGACTGATCCAATCTGCCAGATATTTTAAGAGATAAAGTAGATCATTTAATACATATTTTTGCATGCGGAAAAAATACTGTCCAACCTTCAAGATCTCTTGGTAGTGTCTTTTGCATCTAAGTGACCATTACAACATTACATTTTACCATTACATACTGTTAATACTACTTCCCCTTAATTGGTGGCATAAATCTGGCTGCTACAAATACCATAAAAACAATTTTCAATACGATGTCCCATACATTTGGGCAAGCAGTTGGTTGATGTATCGTAAAATTACAATAAAATAATTATGGCCATGTAGGCCAAGGGAAAAAAATCCAAATGCATGCAGGAAATTTTCCATTAAGTCAAGTTAAATTTTATTTTGCATGTTGCATGTCACTCTTTGAACCGATATTAAAATCTAAGACTATATTTCTATAATTGTCCTTTGATAGTAGAATCCAGTTCTACATACTGGGATAAATTGCCACATGTAAAAAGGCAATTTCCTTTGCGCTAAATAATCCAGGTTCCTTCCTGTGCAGATAACTCTTGAGGCAAAGAATTTTCAATAGTTAACATGTGCAAAGCACTCTTTGTTCGCATATGAAATTGTATGAACAGCAATGGCTTCATTTGTTCAATGTACTATGAAAAATGAGATCTAACCTAGGCAGCAATTAAGCAGTCTCCAAAGCAAAGAAATATAAGAATCTGTATAACCACTTGATTGTTTAACAATCTGCATGTGAAAGAGGCACCCACAAGCTTCTTGGTTTGGTCCCTTTAGGAGACCGGGAAGCACAGAACTCATCCAGGGACATTCTTGTGATGGGTTAACCATGGCTTACCATTAATTATGATAGTACTAAAAAAAATCTGTCCATATTTCTTTGGTGTAAAGTTAACTATCCTGAAAAAAAACCTTGAAGGAAGAATCTGTAAGAATTTATGAGCCAAGCACAGTAACTCTTTTTTGCTGAGTTAATTCCCTTATTACATTTCTATCTTTAGTCCAACTTTTCAAACTAGCATGTTACACATAGATCCAAGCCACTTCTCTGTAGGTATTTTGCAACAGTGAAGGATCATATATCTGCATACAGCCAATGGAATGAAAAGGATGTTGCTGTTCTCATTCCACTAATATTACATCCAACTTGAGCTAAAAGCCAAGCCACAGGTTAGTAAGCAATAACAAATAAATGCATGCCACATTTTTATCACCAAACCAGACCAATGCTTGGCAGATTATAGAACCCAAAGTTGCAATTGTTTCTCACTTTTGAAGTCAAATAGTTATCCTAGAGCTATTTTTCTTTCCTGACAGCAACAAATAAAGCAAGTGGCAGTCCTCATAGATGGAACGTGCAGCCAGCAGCTTGCTTCAAATGCAGCATATTCTCTTGGGTGGACTGAAGAGAAGGACAACAAGCAAATCCAATCAGAAACAGCAGGTGCAAGATATTTAAACTACAGATTTGGGGTCTGTATTGGCGAACAAAATTTTGTCTAGCTAACCAGCAGCTGCAGCTCACACCTAAAATAAAAGGTCTAGCTTAGCATCTTGTGCCGGTCAAACACAGTCTTCCGCTGTTCCTGCACCTGACGCTTCCACCTTTCCTGGGCTCCTTCCACTCTCTCCAGCACTGTATTTGTTCTGGCATTCGCTGAAGGATGCATAGCTGTCAAGGAACAGGGATCCTGCGATAACAGAAGAAGAAACATCTCAAAGAAAAAGCATTTCAGATGCGCAGTAGTAACGTTCCACCTTGGGCTACAAAGACAAATCAAAATATTTTTAAAACAAAGGGCATGCAACACTGTGAAAATAGCAAGGTTAAACTGCTCAGCATTGACAGAAAATATCCCAAGGTATTACTATACTGCAATATTACTGCAATATGCTCCAGATTATTAAGAATGGTTAGTTACCTTCTATAAAAACAAATGCAAAGGAATTACAATGAAATGTCCGGGTAACATTCTGTCTACCAAAAATATGAATTTCCATAAGCAATACAATCATGTTATATTGCTCTGTTGCCGTATTCTTTAAAGCAGAAGTAGGAGATATTTCTGAAATATAATTCCCAGCTTTCTCTCTTTCTTGATCATAATGAGCTGTAGTTCAGAAAAATCTGTTCTGAAACAAACAGCCTTATTTTAGACACTGCTTCAGCGTTCTAATTCAAATGAATGACATACAAAATAAAATCCTTTGGTTTTGTACTATGGCTTAATGTGAATTGTGTTGTCTCAGGAAACATAGTTAACCGGATCTAAATTTTTTCTTCAAAATAAAATGTGCCCATTATTTAATGTGCGTGAACTTCAAACATGCAATCCACAATCTAGAATGAGATCCTAGAAAGAAATCCAATTTCCTTATGTCACTAATTGTTTAAAGGTGCCTTCTTTGACCCAGTCACCTCCAGACTTCAGAAAGCTGCAGTCTCAATTTATCTGCAGTGTTTCAGCTTGGAAATGTTAGTTTTGAGTGCCGATTATAGAAACAGATTTTGAGGCATATCTTAAACCCTTCTCAAGCATTATGCTGTCTGGAAAGGATGAAGATGCGTGTGTATTGTGGAGAACAGTATCTAGAGGGAAAGAGCTATATACTGAACAAAGTATTCTCTGTGGGTGGGAAGGCTTCCGTCACTGCATACAGAAAAAGATATGTGGATAAATATGTGAATAAGTGAATAAGCATACATGGAGGTTTCTACATACCAATCACTTTGTTCTATAAAGTGATTGGTAAGTAAAAATCTCCACTGCTGAACATATAGATTTAACAGTGTGATTACTGCCAAGCCTTCCAGAATCTCAGGTTTTCCAAAATTATTAGCTTTTAATTCCTACAATCTACTAAGTGGGGAATTGTGGGAAGCAATGTATGGAAGACACCAGATTCAGGTAGTTCAAATGAAAGAAAAAACAACCTGTTTAAAGAGCATCAAACTCACCTCTGACTCTTCTTCATTGTGCAGGGGCTGAGTATAAGCATCAGGTTTGCGGATAAAAGGGTCAACTACCATTAAAAAGACCATGTAGAGTAGAAGAGCTCCAATCACTGAGAGATAAATGATGATGATAATCTGCATGAACACAAAACGTCATCAAAGATCCTGGATAAAAGAACATATGTTGAGCAAAGCATCAACATCTATATTGTAATAGGGGAAATCTGCTAAAAAATTACCAGTGCGAGAAAGGATAGGATCAAAATATGGACAAAGATACCAGGTTGGATTTCTCCAATCTGATGCCTTTTTAATCTGCTGGAAGCATATGCAGTTATGCAGATTCAAAATTCTGCATTGTCTGAAGACAACAGATTTAAGAAAGGATGAAGAAATAACACCTTTCCCAGCAAAGTTAAAACCAAACATTTGTAAACAGTACATAACCAAAAGATGACTAAAATTATTTCCTTGATCTTTTCAGGAGAAATCTAAGATATGATTTTCAAATGCAGCTTTCACTACAAGGTAAGATCTATATGAGAAACAGTAACCAGGAGAACTATCAATGTAGATACTCTTGGCTCAATCTCACAATGCTAATTTCCTTGTGAGTATATTTTCAGAGTCTCTTTTTAGTTTCCTTGACCGTTGTCAACAGCCAAAATTCTTAGTTCTATACATGAGGACAGAAGACAGAAAGCTGGTGTAAGAAATAGATTGGTATTTTACCTTGATAGTTGTGGTGCTTCGTTCTTCATACTTGCACTCACACAACAGGCAATATGCCTCAACATCATGTCCTGGCACAGGCATAGGGTCCACCACATGTAGGCAATTACTGTAGTTGTGAAAAACAAGAAGCAACAACAGACATCAAAAACCTTCTATCATATGGAAGTTCATCTGTTTTCGAGGATTTAGCTGGATAATTTTGAGACTGTTATTGCATCACTAAGTTAATTCCCTTGACAGATATACAAATAGATAAACTGTACAGGATGAAAGTATCTAATTGATCAAACAGAAAGCATGAGACTGGTTCATTTCACTGTCTTCCTATACTGAAGTCCAGTTTTTAAATCAGTTTTTTAGAAAAATCACATCTTGCAAACATTCTATGAGCTTTGAGAATCTCTCCTGAAATTTGTCTTACCAATCTTTCTGCGATACATTGTTCTTGTAAATCTGTCCTGTTATATTACGATATGGTGGGCAGACACACTTGCAGCGGATGTCTTCAAATGTCTATAGAAGAAAAATAGGATACAACTAGAATAAGCAATATTGTGACCAATAGTTTGCCTCATTGCAAAGTAAAGTAGTTAACGATACTCTTTCCAACCATGTCATATTGTGCTGGAGAACCTGTGATCCTTTGTATTAGTAAACAATACCCTCCCTCAGCAACAATAATCAACCAAATAAGCCACTTGATAAACTCCATCCACTCTGGATTCCCTAGACCCTTTAGCAAAACCAGGTCTTCAGGACCTTGCAAAAGAATGTCAAAGTGGAGGCCACTCTAATCCCCACAGGGATGTTCTAAAAAGAGGAAGCCACCATGAAGAAGGCCCTTCTTCTGGGCCCCACTAGATGTACCTCCTTCGCTGCCTCCCAGCTCTGGTAGGTCAGATGGACGTAACTGGAAAGAGACGCCCCTTCCGACAACCTATCCTCAAGCCATGTAGGAGTTTTGAAGGTGACAACCAGTATCTTGAATTGTACCCAGAAGCAAATTGGTAGCCAATGAAGCTCCCACAGGAGAAATGACACCTGTGCACATCTACATCTGCACAAAACAACATGGGCCACTGCATTTTGAACCGATTGGAGCTTCCATATTCTTTTCAAGACCAGCCCCATGTACAGAGTATTACAATAGTCAGGACAGGAGGTTACTAGGGCATGATTAACTGCGAGGAGGGATCATTGGTCCAGGAAAGAGCATAATTGACGCACAAGCCACAGCTGAACAAAGGCCCTTCTGGCCATGACTACTACCTGCTCCTTGAGCAGGAGTTGTGAGTCCAGAAGAACCTCCAGATTACACACTGGGTCTGTCTGGGGCAGTGCCACACCTTCCAAGACCAGAGACTGCAATTCTCCATGGACCAAAGAACCCCAAACTCGGAGTCATTTGGTCTTTTCAGGAATCAGTTTCAGCCCATTGCTCCCCATTCAGCATATAAAATTGAACATTTATCACTGAGTGCAATAAGATTGGTATATAATGGAATTAAAACCTGTGTGAGAATAAATAGAATGCTTAGTGAATGGTTAAACACTGAACAGGGAACAAGATAAGGAAAGAGATCTCCCTGTATGACATCTCCTTGATTGTTTAATGTATTTATGAAAGCAATGGATAAGGAAAGCTTGTGGTGACATTAGAAATATCATGATTGGGGCTATGAACAAAGATGTACATTTGTATTTAATAATATCGTGTTGTTGCTTGATAAGAGTATATGATGCAATGAAGAGCATGGATCTGAAAGTATATATGAGTGCTGAGATAATTGTGTTTATCAAAGAAAATAGAGTGAAAGATTGCAGACTATATTCAGATATCAAAAAAAATAGAGCAAGTAAATGAATTCGGGTTTGTGTGTAGAAATTAATCCATAAACAAAAATTTAATTTAATTCTAAACTATTTTTTTCTCTATTTTCCTCCCTCACCTTGCTGGTCTCAAATGATGGTATTAGGATACACCAAAAAATGGCTGCAAGTGACACCGATTTCATGATTTCTCAGACGTGTAAATGAACATTACCTGGAGGGTGGAGGGAAAACAACAGAAATCAGCAATTCTTTATAACATTATAGACATTAGATATAACAACTCATCTGCTAAAATGTGACAAGTTGGCTTCCTCAGCATATGTGTAATTTTGATGATACCTCTTCCTTTTAGGGCCTGAAAATCTGAAACAATAAAAACATGTATCAAAAGCCAATAGTTCGCAACAGATTTAGAGGTTGCACAAGAACTTGTAGCGTGTGTAGAAGAGAAGAGAAAATCAGCCTTTTTCTATTCCTTGAGCAAAGGAGACAATTTGAGTAGAACCAGTCTTGCATTAGATTTTAAATATAGCTCATTACATATTACCATTTTACCACATGTTACACCTTGTGCTTTTCTGCAACTAGATTACATTTTCTACAAAAGATGTAAATTCAGTTTCAGTTCAGAATATACAACAAATAATCTAATAACAGTAAAAAAAAATATAAAGACAGGAAAGATTAATTCATTTGAATCACATTTTCACACTTTAAAATTTCGTATCCTTTTAAGTAACCTGAAGACCACAGTTTAACTTATTTCCTATGTTCACAAAAGAATAAAACTTTTCAGCTGCATTGGCTACATTTTTATCTTATCACTTTAATAGTACAATAATGAAAATTACTATAGCAGGAAAGAAATATGTATTTACTTTTCGAAAAAACCCTGCTCTTAATGGTAGAGTTTAAGTTCATCAGTGGTCAGTCTTGATGAAAGTTGAGATTCCAGCAGCTATCTCTCAAAATGCAAATTAAAAATAAAAAAGAGCAATTAAGTTAGATTAGATCATCTTTTACTAAGAAAAGACATGTAAAAATGAACTTTTTCCAAGTTCCATTTTACTGAAACATTGAAAAGCAAAAGCATTTTTAGTAAGATACTTGATTTTACATAGGCATATCTACCACATACATAAATATCTACCACATCTGTCTTAGGTGCTCTTCACATTTACATATATTTTGTAAAGTTTCAGCTTTTAGGCAGCAAACAATCAAACACCTGGACACAGAAAAGCCAATTCAGTCATATAAAAGAGACCACAAAACTATGTCATCTGAAAAGAATGTGAATTGAATGCTTCAGTCTTAGACCACACCAAGGGTGGGGTCATTCTCTGTTCTCTTTGTGTAGCTTTATTGATTTACTATATTGGGGCTGCTCTGCTCCTCCCCAATGCTCTTTGGGTTTTAGATGGTTTCCCAGCATATGTTTAAAAACAGACAGTTTTGTGACATTCAAATTGCTCTCAGTTTATACTCTGGGGAATCCAGATCAAACATCAACAGATTTATCAAGAAACTCTCTTGAGAGCTAAGAAAGCCTGCTGGGGCAGACTTTGCTTATGTAAGATATGTCCAAGTTATTCCTGGATGCCTGAGAAGCTCTGAATCTTAAGAAGTACTCAAAGGAATCATACTGAGTTTGATGAAACTTCTGAAGCATATCTAATGCATACATACTTAATATGTTACCCTTCTACGGTATTTGGATAAGATTTTGCATAAATATAAACATTCCAAAATAATCTTCCCCTTCCTATGCGGTGCCTGGTATAGACTTCTTCATAAGACAGAGTAATGATGGTTAGTGCCATGTTTCTCTCCAGTGTGCAGTGCCGTAACAATTGAATAATGTCACCTGGAATAAAGGCTGTATATAATGAACCCCACTTCTTATGCAATCTATACTCTTTTTTTGATTACCAGTGCAATCTTCCAATGATCAAACCTACTGCTATGGGAAATACTTGCTGCACAAACTGTCAGAAGTCTGGCAGAGCTCAGAAGTCTCCAGCTATATTCTTTCTAGCGCTATGAGGTCTAACCAAGCCATCCTGACATCATAGCTATCTATCCAAGCTATTTTGACATCATTCTATCTTGTGACAGTCCAGAGAATGCTTTCCAATCTGTACCCAATTTGGTTGGATAAATATGAAAACCAAAGTTCTATTCTCATACAGTAATTACCCAATCTGGAAAAAGCATAAATGAGGAATGGCAAATACTGATTTTTTGTTTATGTTCATCCGAATGGGAACGAAATGAAATTCACAGAAAAACTGCATCATTAGGAAGAGATGAAGTATATCAAATTTCATAGAAATTGATGCAAGAATTATCAAATTTGGTTATATTGTGATTTTTTTTATCTAGCTGCTTTGTGTTTGTATACTGTAATTTACTTATTTTATTTACTTTTTAATACTGGTAGCTACCCATTTATGTATTCGAGATGAGCAGCCATATAAATTGATTTTTTTAAAAAAAAAATACAAAAGTAAGATATACAAACCTATGCTTATACAAACCATAGATATTTCAACATTTCCAAAGAACCCAGTAATATTGTCTTTCCCGAATACTGTGTTGAAGTGTTACCTAGCCATCTTTGAGCTGGCATAGAATGCCAGAATAAATTTTGCTGTCCTCATTGCCAATCAGGGCTTTGCTGCCATCCCCTTCTAGCATGTCCCCAGCCAGCAGGGAATGCATCCAACAACTGGGAACTATATCATGAATGGGAAAGGCCTGACTTCAGGAGTTTCTCAGCTCCTCGTTCCATCTTGGCTAATCCCAATTTAAGATATGGGAAGATACAAGGTAGACACAGTTGTAGTATTCAAGTTATTAGGTTTTGTAATCAGGAAAAAAATAAAATGGATTAGTTATTGGGTAATAAAGTCTCATCTCAAGAAAAGGAGAAAGGAGTGACTGAAAATATTCACTCTTGGTTTTGTTAGTGATTTGGGTTTGCTGCTTCTTGAGTGCTTTGTATTTTAATTTTTGTAATTATAATTGTTTTTATGTTATTTAAGTTCTGTTCGTTGCCCAGAGTTACTCCACAGCTGTCGTACAATCCCAGACAAAAATCCCTTGTTTTAAAAGTTGTGAACGAATTCTGTGCTTTTACTACCAGTTATTCTTTTTGTCTTTGAATCTACAATATGCTCTATAGCCGAACATATGAATTATATCAATAGAACCTTAACTAAAGGGTAAAAAATGGATAAGATAATGCTAATGATACGGGTGAAAGACATCTGTATTAATTCGGTCTAAGAATTAACTAAGAGGATAGTTTTAATTGTATTCCAATTTCTACATAAATTCAAGAAGTCACCAAATTAGAAATTAACGATGTAGTCCTCGACTTACAACCACAATTGAGAGCAAAATTTTCATTGCTAAGCAAAGCAATTGTTAGATGATTATTTATCCTATTTTACCAACTTTTTGCCACAGTTGTTAAAGCAAATCACTACAGTTAAGTGAATTATGCAGTCATTAAGCAAATCTGGTTTCCCACATTGTCTTTGCTTGTTGGAAGCTGGCTGGGAAAGTTACAGATCATGTAACTCTGGAATAGTGCAATTATCAAAAATACATTCCAGTGGCCAAGCACACAAATTTTGATTACCTGACTGTGAGGATGCTGCAACCATCGTAAGTATGAAAAACAGACATAATTCACATTTTCAGTGCTGTTGTAACTTCAAACTGACACTAAACAAATAGTTGTAAGTTGAGGACTGACTACGTATAGCCACACAACCTAAGCTGGAAAAACTTTCCTGAATCTCACATGCAGTTATTGATTTGGAAATGACACCTCCGCAGCTACAGTTGAGTCTATATTTTAAGTCAAGCTCAGACTGAAGAGGGATGGGTCTGTGCAGGGACTGAAGAGATACACACCTACTCCAATAATTTCTTAGAGATGCCATGAGAAACTGGGTGACCATGTGATGGGAATGGACCCATTAACAGACATCTCACACCCCATCTCTCTCCACGCCTATGATTTCTACATGCCTTCCCCATCCCAAAGCATGTACTGTAAAGAAAGACTGTGTATTCCTTGTGTGTTCTGCCCGATTCTCTTATTCCCGGAGTACTTCATTAAAACCCCAAAGGTGCTTTTTCAAAACGCAACTGGACTTTCTTTTTCCCTGAAGATTTTTCGCTTCTCATCCAAGAAGCTTCTTCAGTTCTGAAGTTTCTTGGATGAGAAAGGAAACATATTCAAGGGGGAAAAAGCCTTTTGAAAAAGCTTTCGGTCAACCATGACCTGGATGACTTAAAATCTCCATATACATTCTTCGCTAAAGCAATTTTCTTAAGCACCTGCTAAAATTTACACTCTTTTTCCTCTTTGTGGTGTAGAAAACTCCAAATTTAAAGGGAAGGAAGATGAAGAGGAGGCATTACCCACTGCTCAGTGGAAAAAAGAAAAAGTATAAACAGAGGGGAGACAAGAAGCTCTCTTGTGCAGTGATCAGATTTCCCAGACTGTCCAACTTTGATGGCCAACTATAGTTTTCCCCTCTTCTCCATCTCCCATAAAAGCGTGCATGTGACACATGTGCAACCGACTTAATTTTTGTTCATTACGCAGAATTTGGATTTTTTTATGTAAATGAAAGGCTGAAGAGATTGCACACACATCATGATTAAAAACAACAACATCCCACCCCTAATTAAATAAGGGTGCCTTTTGCTGCAACTCCTGAAGGAACGGCAGCAGTTCATAGCTACTACCTACCAGTACCTGCAGATCACCTTCTCCAGGCGCTTTACATTCCGTTTCAAACCATACCATTTTTCAGGACACTAACCACGAGACAAACACGCAGATCACGGGCAGAGATCGGATTCTTCCAAGCTTCGCTACACCCAGAGTACCACAAACTAAGGAAACTGCTCCCCGTTTTCTCCCAACCAACATCGGGGTTTTTATGCTATCGGCGACGAAACAAGAGGCTCACCTAGCAGCGCCGGCTCCTAGAAACAGTCGGGTCCGCCTTTCGCTGTGATTTTCTGCTGACATCACCATAGTAGACGTTGCTAAAAACCAACCAAAGCCGATTCCGCGATTTAAGGGACTATGAATAATTTTCAAGCCTTTTATTAACAAGAAAAAAAAAAGTCACATGACTGCGTTCTGTGGATTCCAGGCTGGACTGCAAAATATTAAGAGTAGGGGAGGCGAAAAGGCTGCGTAGCTGTTCCTCAGGGTGCGGGATTAAGACGCAATGTCGTTTTATCGATTTATTCTATAAGGAGTCACGGGAGTGCTGTACGTTTGCTCAAACAATTTGGAGAATACCTTCAGTGCTAGCTTTTATTTGCCTGCAAAGAGGTGCTTGAAATTTTGGGTTGCTTTACATGTATACTTGCCTTGCTACCGTTGAGCACCATCGCAGCAGCAAAAGGAGACATTCTTAGCAGTGCCAATGAATATGTGCAGAATGTTCCCCCCCCCCCGCTATAAGTCGTTTCAGTGAGCATGAAGCCATCCTTTCTATCTATGCGGCCGCTATGTTGTCACATAATCAACACCCGTGGATTTTCTGACACACCCCCACCATCCAATTTACATTGTACAGCAATCTAGGAGGGGAAAGATAAAAGGAGACTAATGTTCGCAAATGCATTGCATTGCCTAGGGCCATCCCCCCCTTTTTTTCCGATTAATTATCTAAAAGGCATATAAACCTGGTTCCAGCTGTGAAAACAAAACTCATAAAATAGTGCCTTTGAATATCTGCAGTTCTACTTCAACCGGAATCAACTTGTCTTAACCTGTCTTGAAAGTTTGATGAAAGGGTAGAAAGAAAGAACAGCATTCTATGAAAGGAGTATTAGGGAAGAAAAGTTGAACCAAAAATACCCGCATATCCTCTCCGCGCCCCCCCGCCCCCCCCAAAAAGCAATAAATTGTTCGATGCTTCAATCAGTAGTCATTTTTCAAATTCTCCTCAATTTCACTCCGTTGCCTGCATCGCAACCGCCGGGCTATCCTGAAATTGCTTCAGTTACATTGCCCGGATGTGGCGTCAGCAAAGACAGACGGTAAAATGCGAGCGGGCACGGCTGGTCACAATGGCTGCTGCAGTGGATTGCATTCTGAAATTAGGAGGTAGTGCATTGACGCAGAAAAACCAGTTGGAGACGCTGAAAACGGAGTCCTTGCGGAAGGCCGCCGCTCTTGTTTCGAAGCTCTGGGAGGCTGGAGAGAGACGGTGCATAATCGTGCACGGCGCAGGGTAGGAACGCATGCGAAGTAGCGGAAGGCTTCTGCCCTTGAGCCAGGATGCCAAATGGGCGTCGTCGGTTCCTCCTGGCGTCTCGGGATAAATTGGGCCTCAGCTCCCATCTTTCCCAAACAATTTACTTAATGAAAGGACTGAATTAATTAATTGAGGAGCTTAATTAATGCCAATGAAAGGAGCTGAAGTCCCACACATCTGGAGGGGGTAACAAGTTAGGGAAGACCGCGGAGCGAGTCTCATTGACTTGAGAGGGCGATTGCACTACGTTTAAATTTGCATCGGCAGCAAATACATCCTGTAACGTAGCCATGCGTATTTTTATTTGGAGGACCGCAGTTTTCCCGGTGAATCTGGTTCCTGGGATTGCATCAGGGGGATGCACTTTAGCTGCGTTTTAATGGGTCGTACACGCAGCGTGTACTGGCATCACGATTTGAGAAAATAATAAACCGTACCGGTTAAAGAAAAATGATAACGATTTAAAAAAAAAAAACCTTTTCTAGTTTACTAGTTACATGGTTTTTCATAATCCAGCGAGTCTTGGAATTTTGAAGGGTCAAACAGTAGAAAATAAAGGGAGAAAAATCTGCATTATGCAGAGTTCAGAAAATAGAAAACAAAGTTAAAAAACAAATGTGAGAGACTATTTCTGCAAATCTACGCACATTTTCTTATAAATAACTTCTCAACATGCTCCATGAATTGATTCCCAAGAAATGTGTGGAATAATTTAGGGGTATAGTCCTACTCTAGGGATACAGTGTTAGGCCTACGTATATGGGAATAGAATACGATCCTGGTTGTATAAACAGAGGCATAGAATGAAGATCACGTGAAATATTAGTATGCTTTATAAAACCCTAATAAGACCATACCTGGAATAGTGCAACCAATTTTGGTCATCATACTACAAAAAAGATGTTGAGACTTTGGAAAAAGTTCAGAGAAGAGCAACTAAGATGATGAAAGGCCTGGATATTAAAACATATGAAGGACGGCTGCAGGATTTGGGTTTGGCTAGTCTACAGAAAGAAGAATTAGGGGTGACATGATAGCAGTATTCCAGTACTTGAGAGGCTGCCACAAAGAAGAGGGGGTCAAATTATTCTCTAAAGCACCGAAGGGCAGGACAAGAAATAATGGTTGGAAACTAATCAAAGAGAGAGAAGCAACCTGGAATTAAGAAGAAACTTCCTAACAGTGAGGACAAGTGACCAGTGGAACAGCTTGCCTCCAGAAATCGTGGGCGCTCCATCACTGGGGGTGATGGTCTAGACCAGGGGTGTCAAACTGGCAGCCTGCAGGCCGGATGCGTCACGTGCAGGCCATGCCCACCCCAGTTCCGCAAAGGGGAAAAAAAAATCTCACGATACGTCATGTGACATCAACCTGATGCAGCGTGTTTGACACCTGTGGTCTAGACAGTCACTTATCTGAAATAGTATAGGTTCTCCTGCTTGAGCAGGGGGCTGGACTAGAAGACCTCCAAG
>JANHFL010008383.1:101775-121418 GCA_032468155.1 Oxyrhabdium leporinum
CCGTTTTGGATGCAGGTAAATGCAGGGCGCACGCAGATGCTCAGGGAGGGAAAAAATGGGCCTCCCAGAAGTTTGGGAAGACTGGAAATGGGCCCCCAGGGAGGCCATTTTCACCCTCCTGGAGGCTCAAGGAAAGCTTCCAGACCCCGGGGAGCATGAAAAATGTTCCCCCCCCCATGGTGTAGTAGGCAGACTAGACCACGCCCACCCAGCAGCCGGGCAGCGAACCTGTTGCTGAAACTTTTGAAGTCCGCTCCTGCCTAGATCCCTCTTGTAGTTACTACAGTTGAGTTGGATACAACGTATTCTACATCTTTTCATTAGGTTTTTCCTGCCTAGATGCAGTATCTTGTTTTTCTCACCACTGCATCTTGTTAGCTAGGGCCCAATGCTCAAATCTGTCAAGATCCTTCTGAATCTTGAGTCTATGACACCTTATCAGACCTTTGAAAGACAAATGAACACTGAGATAATGATTATGTAATAAATGGCTGCTGTATTAAAGTATGTATTTCTCTGGCACTTTTAATCCTTATATTTTTCAGATAAATGACTCAGTTTTGATGGTGTATCAAAAGATCATTTGAAATAATTCTGGAAACAGTTCTCAAAGAGTTTCATAAGAATGAAGTAAGATTTACCTTGCAGTGATTTGGAGCTGCCAAGGAAGTGATCACACTTAAGCCAAAAGCACATGCAGAATGTTGAATTTGTTAAATTTTAGCATGCTTTCTAAAGCTGCCTAGTTGTATGGTAGAATATTTCTGTTGGAATGGCCTAGGCAACCCATTAATAGTGCAACTACTTCTGTTCACTTGACAGAATAACAGAGTTGGAAGGAACCTTGGAGATCTTCTAGTCCAACCCCTGCTTGAACAGGAGACCCTACACCATTCCAAATGTTTGTCCAATTTCATCTTAAAATGTATTTTTAAAAACGTTGCACCCACAACTTCTCTCTGTGGCAGCCCCTCAAGTATTGGAAGTCTGTTATCATATCACCCAGTCCTTTTAGATTAGACATAACCAATTCCTGCAATTGTTTGTCATACATTTTAGCTTCCAGCCCCATAATCATCTCATTTCTAAAGTCTCAACATCTATTTTGTGTCATGGTGACCAAAATACAAATACTTGATGGATAATCCTCAAAATACTTGATAGACATCTACAGAACAAAGAGTTACAGCCTGCAATGGACAATAATTGCTACTCTAGGAGAGCAGAATAGTTATAAGACTCAGCTTTAATGTCAATATTCCATCAACATTCAGTCAGGAGATTGTCCACCTGCCTATAGACATTTCTAAATTCTGCATATTAGAATCCATTCAGCTGCCATGGTGTCTATTGTATGCTAATCATCACAGTACAAATATGTATTTAGAATTTGCAGAAAGGCTTTGGAGAACCTGAAACTGTTAAACATCCAGTTATGCCATCCATCCCACAAAGTTATGCTAAAATTGTAATTGGCTGTCATTTACAAGAATATGCTATCAAGCATAGATTGTGACCAATTGTAAAAGTTGGCTGATAAAACCATTTGAAGGCACTATGAAATGACACATAGTATTAGCTTGGATCAGAAACCATGTACTATTTTAACTCTGCACTGCTAGATTAATCTAAAAACATATCCTTGATATCTTGATCACATCATGATTCTCAAACTCTCTGAGTTGGTGTTAGGAAAAAGTAGAGAATGTAGAGCATCCAACCTCTTCCAAAGGGCACTGCAAAGTTAATCCTGAAATGACTGAAAGGCAACAAGACTATTCTGTGGCAGTTGCTTTCCCTGATCCATTTTTATTAACCCTGGCAAAATGTGCTTGGTCGTATGAAAGAAATAGGCTGAAATTCACAACTGCTTTTAAGCAGGTAGGATCACAGCAGAAATAGACAGCTCAGAGGAAATAAAAGCTGGATCTAGGTCAAAAAGTAAAGTTGGTATACAACTGCACTGCGTGTACTCTTATTGGATTATTATTTTTTCTTTTTTTGGAATGACTAAGGAGCTAGGTCCAGATGTATGTGTATATGTGCATTTGTATTGAAAGGATGATAGCAGAGATTTCAGGTTGTGCCCCCAGATGAGATTTAGGATGTTCACTTGAGGACAGTTAAAGAACAAATACATGCAATGTTGCTTTCAGAATTTCAGCCCATGGATGGATGATCTAATACATAACTGCTTTCAAAAGCTTCAGTCTTTCATCAAGGGATCCTGAAAAGCATAAGAAAAGTAAAACAGGGTCCCCTTAATAACTGGTTAAAAAAAAAAAGCAGAGACAAGGATTTAACAACAAGACTCATCCCCAAAGGGATGTAAGACCTGTTCTTTTCCAAAAGGTCTGTATCTTTTTTGTTCATAAATTATTTAGAGTGACAACGAGGAGGTTGAGTTTGTGGATGGTACAGCTTATTCCACATGGTAAAAACAAAAGCAAAAACAAAAAAAACAAATTTCCAAACTCAATTAATGGCCTTTAAGCTTGCAGTTATAATTGGTGGAAAGTGATGAACCAGAAAGAAATAATAATGGTTTATTGGCTCTAACTGACAAAAAAATGGAGCTTAGATCAAGTTGGATACTTCAGTAACAATATTTGTCCCAGTATACAACAGCTATGAAAAAATCAACTTTTTGTTGAAACATATGTCAAAAATAATATTACCTGTGTTTTGAATTGTTTTAACCCTTATATATGACAATTAGCTTAAGAATAGCAAAATGATTTTATTACCATCAATATTGCTTTACAAATAACATCTAGCATTATGTGATTTATATTTAAAATTTGTATAGGCTTCACAGTTTTTTCCCCATTGCTTCCTTTTTCAACAGTATGTTTGTATTCATCAACCAGGAAACACTCCATAGGGTTAACTTCTATACTCCACAGAACTTTGTATTTTAATACATTTTTGCCTCTAAGATACCAATGTTTCTAAGCATACAAATATGGTTGCTGATTTTGAATTGTCTCTAGCACCATCTAGTGTCTTTATTTGTAGATATTCCCAATTCTTTTCTCATTTCAGTACAAATCTATCCAAAATCACAGATATTAAAAACTAAGTTTTCTGGCTTATTAAAATATGCTAAAGATGAAATCCATGAGATAGCATGAAAACAGTTTCTCATCCATGAGATAGCATGAAAACAGTTTCTCATTTATGAGCAGCATTTCTGCAAATCCAACTTCCCATCTCAGTGCATAGGGAACTATAATGTCAATAACATTACACCCACCTCACCCAGGAAGAATATGAATCATTAGCACAGACTGGATTTAAAACAATATAGGAAAAGAATTGAACATCCAAAAGCAATTGCTCTCAAAAATTAAGTGACAATATCTGTACGAGTGGAATTTATTCCTATTACATTCATGACTGTAACTTTAGAGTTTTTGAATTTTGTAAGCTGACCAATTTTCAGATGTGCGAACTTTCATAATTAAAATTCTTAACCAGCACAGCACTGTTAAGAATTCTAAAAGCTTAAGTACATAGCTCTGAAAAATGTCCAATTACGGATAGGATGTTACAAGCATTTTTGGCTTATTCACTATGATTCTTTCTCCCTCTCTGCCCCCTCCCTCTCTCTCTCTCTTAAAACAGTTTCTTCTAAATGTTGATAGTTACATATTTCCACTAATAATAACGAGGCATTGATTTGCAGTGGAAACAGCTGAATTCCAGTTCTCAACAGAAAACAATGGCAAGTTGGAGAGGAGGTAAGATCTTTACTAGAAGCTTAGATAATTAGTGCTTCCAGGAAAGGATTTATTCATTCAACATTATTTCAATGGCTTGGATGTGCATATTTATGCTCCAGTTAATGTTTTTATTCAGTCTCATTCAAACTGAAGTAAATGGTTGTAATTCACATGCTTCAAAATATATGATCTACCAAACAGAACATTTCTAAAAAATAAATCCCCAGAACTCTTGAAGTTAAATATGTAATCATAAATCATGTAAAGTTTATAAAATTTGATAAAAATAGGTCTAATTTATTTCTACAAGTCTCACTTTCAACACACTTTTGGTAGTTCAGAAGTAAAATTGGCTTTTATAAATATTCACAATGTAATGTCATAGTTTTGGAGTTCTGATAATTGAGAGTACTACAGTATCTGTGTAGAGGTAAATATCTGATTAAGCTCAAAGAAAAGCTTTGTGTGGGCTTAGAGTTAGAAAATGTTGAGTTCTAATGGTAGAAGTGGAAATAATAAGAGAGGGAATGTCAGCAGAGAACCGGAGATGAAAATTTTGGAAAATAGAAGCCAGGAGATCATGAGTTTAAGTCCTGCTTTAACAATTAAAGACAGCTGGGTGACTTTGTGCCAGTCATTCTCTCTTTTAGCCCAAGCCACCTCACACAGTTGTTGTTGTTGGGAAAAGAGGAGGAAGTAGTGTGTTGGATATGTTTGCCGCCTTGACTTATTTGTAAAAATAATAAAGATGGGATATAAATAAATAAATATTAATGCAAATAAATAATATTGATAAATATTATTTATTTATTTATAAATAAATAAATATAAATGCATATCATATTGCATTTGAATGGCCTAATTAGTGTGCATAGAAATGTTTTAAAATACAGTACAGTATATCATAATTTATGTTATTTCCTTAATGCCAAGCCGTTTTTCAGTCTTGTAGAAATAGATATCTAGATATTTGATTTGCAATCAACTTTTGATTTTTGACTTTGTCTTTTATTACTTTTCAGTTAAGTCTTTGAATAAATCTGCCCTCCCAGGGGTAGCCATTACACAGTTTGTAGAAGATATTCCTAAAGGGTACAGCCCTCCTGACTTTGAGCGGAAACCAATCACTGTAACATTACAGGAAGGTGAGATTTCTTGAGGATTTGTTACCTCCATTTTTAAGTTTCTAACTGAATAGCAATTCTTTTAACCAATTTATTTTAATCAGTGGAAAAACTCCTGGTAAATGCTAATCAGGTTTTCCCTGATACCTGATTTGAAGCATGGGGATCTTAAATGCTAGAAACGAAACAAGGTTCTCTTTTGGTCTTATGCAATGCCCTTTGCTGTGCTTTCCCCTCATTCTGCTCTCTAAAAAAAGGATTTATTTTTAATACGCACAGTGGGCTTTTAGAACTCAAGACCAACATTCCATAGGGAATATTTTTATTATTATTTTAGATTTCTGCTTCCCACTGAAAAGCAGCTTATATGTTTTTTGTTTCTTCTTTGTCAGGTAAAAATGCCATTTTCAGAGCTGTGGTCAAAGGTGAACCAAAACCAAAGGTTTTATGGAAGTGCAGTAATAGAGAAATGGATGATTCTCAGAAATACCAAATATCTTTTAATCCTGCCAAAAATGAATTCATCTTGCAGGTAAGATTTAGCATTAAATTTTTCAGGATTGATAGATGGATGGACAGACAGACAGATATAAATTTTCCAAGGTTAGCAGTTCTACCTTTATACTCAGGAAACAGAAGAGTGAGAAATATATTATACCAGTCTAAGAAACTGTCATTTTATTCATTGCCCTGATTTCATTTTATTTTCCCTTTGAAGATAAACAAAATTACTTCAGATGATGCTGATTTGTACCGTTGTATTGCTGTGAATGAATATGGGGAAGCGACCTGTACTGCTGGTCTCAAAATTATAGAGGGTAATTAAATCGTGTTAGCATGCGGCAATCTGCCTGAGCAATGCAATTTGGGGCTGAAATCAGGGGCCGCAACAGTATGCATGTGTATTTGTGTCAAAAAAACAAAGATGTGGTCCTGATCTTATGACCAAAGCCTGCTCCTTTTTTACATTGCCTAGCATCACATGTTTCCTATTCATGAACTAAAGTCACAATTTAACTTCCTTATAAGTTGTCTGAAAAAGCTGTTTCCCATAAATGTTCAAATGTTTTAATACAAGTCATGTACATTTGTCTCACTGAAGACTGTGTAAGTGCTAACTATAATTATTATAAATACTGCATGGCCCGATTATGTTATGAGTATTCCTACCATTAATTAAGAATTCTCTTTCTGTCTCACTATCTCTTCCTTTTCTTTTTCCCTTATCAAAATGGGTCTGTAGACTTTAAGAAGAAAACATTACTTCCTGTGACACAACAGGCAGGTGAGTTGCTATAAATGTTATTTAAAAAAAAATCATAATAGTGGTAATCTAGAAAGCCAAACCCAGGTCTTTAGTGACTGCTTGGCTATTTTGAATCACTTTAAAGTTTTAGTAAGTTTTAAATTATGAGCTGTTGTGTACCCTTTAAATATGATTTTGTACAAGCAACTCTTTTTTTTTTACTTCATGCAAACACCATGTCTCTGCTGTTCATTAAAGGATTCTGAGTTTTTGCAGATTTTCATGAGAGCATTTTTCATGAAAAAATACTGCTGGTTTAAAAGATTAATAATACAATTCTTTAAGAAGCTGCTATTGATTTTAGACCAGTATTTTTTTTAAAAAAATGGCAGCTTTAAGATGTGTGGACTTCAACTTCCAGAAGTTGGATATGCCAGCTGGGAAATTCTGGGAGTTGAAGTTCACACATCTTAAACTTGCCAAGTTTTTAAAATACTATTTTAGGATCACATGGAGATACAAAGCACTTCTTCTAAATCATTTTTAAAGTTTGCACATTTCTTGTGATGTAAGCTCAATTTTCATGCTAGTGTCTAAAATCTTTTATAGATCTAAAGAAAGAGATTCAGGACTTCAGAAAAACATTAAAGAAACGGTGAGCTTTCCAACAATAGCTTATGTTAAATAGCTGTATTTTCTTTTTGTCATGTGCTGGCAATAATAGTACAATAATGGCACACAGAAATTTCGATTCCAGTAAACTAAACTGTTATTTTGTTGTTGTTTTGCTTCTGCTAGTAATAAAGAACTGTCTTCAATAAAGGATTCTTCAGTAATAACTTTTAGATAATCAATCAATCAATAATTGGGCATAATCAACAATTATTTACAGTTAACTTTTTCTCTTAAATATTGACTTTGTTTATGTCAGATGATTCTGTCCCACAAAAGATACCTGCAAAAACTCCTAAATTTATTATCTGTTTAAACTATGTATGGATAGATGTTAAATATTTTTGATAAAGTTTTCTTTATTGACAATGCCAACCAATAGAAAACCCATCACCTCCCCAAGTTAGGTTTTCAGTACTGAGTTAGTTTTGCTTCTATCAATACATGGTAATTAATATGTCTTCTATATGACTGCTATTATAAACTGAGCAGTATAAATTTTTGCAAAGTATATGAAATTTCCTTAATGTAATGTAATGATAAAAAATGAGGTAATGATAAAACGTAGCCTTCCAGGCTTTTTCCTCATATGCTTCTTCCACAATTACATGACAAATTTTAGGTTTCTTGCAATTCATGTACACCCTGGGTTTATCTTTTGGGAATTAACCTGTAGAACACCTTCAGTTGTTTCAAAGAAAAAAATGGACATGGAACAGATTGCACAAATATTGCTAAATGCAGAGAAGAAAGATTATGAGAAGATTTGCATAAAGTATGGAGTTGTTGATTTCCGTGGGATGCTGAGAAAACTTCAGGAAATGAAGAAGGAGAGAGAGGATAAGCAGGCTCAAGTAAGACCATCTTGCTTCATATCCTGTGATTTGATTAGATAAATATTCATTAAGTTGTCATTAACATGTTAATTAAAATATCAACAGAATGCAAACTTTCATTTCATTTTAGGGACAAAGTAACGACTAATCATTAAAAAGGATCCTGTCACAAGTCTTGAGTCGATTTCCATGGTATATTCCACTGAGAAATAATTGCCTTAACATTTTCAAATGGAGCAAAAGTTTTGTTCCTTTGACAACAATGAATTTGTTCTATTTTGCTAGTGTGAATATTGTATATAAAATGTTATAATATCTTAAATTATTTACCTCTCTCTTGTTCTTACAGTATGTGTACAGTATTGCAAATCTGAAGCATCTGAAAGTCAATAAAGAGCAAAGAAATGCTTCATTTGATCTAGAGATGGAACTGAAAAATTCAGAGAGCAGAATTTGCCTCTACAAAGTAAGGAAGGATAGTGATTTGGTAATGCGACACATGAAGTTTATGAGAGAATGCCATGACTGAACTGAACTGGAATTAAACAGCTATGGAAACAAGCAGATTAACACTTCATTCGACAATAGCAATTTTACCTCAGGAATAACATTGCCAGTATGGTTTTATATATAGACTTCCTTTGTGCTAACATATAAAGCACAAATATTAGAAGAACAGTTTAAAAAATGAATGGAGTTGATAGGGAAAGAGATAAATGAGCAGAGGAAAGAAGAAAGAAGAGAAAGAGGAAAGTAAAACAAATCCATGTTAAATGTTACAAAAAGAATATAATTCAGCAGAGCAGCAGCCCTTCCAAATGGTTGGATACTAGTCCTCATGGGTGCAATAGCAATCTGATTCTTGAGTCTTTTGTACTCTCTTGCATTCATTTCTTTTCAATAGCAGTCTTCTGTTCTTCTCAGCAATGTAAACTGACTAATATTCATTCCTAAACAAGTTATTGCTTTAGGAGGAAAACTCTACTGGTAGATTTGACCAATTCAGATATGGCTAATAACAAATTAGGGCCTACTATGTTTTCCTTAAAGTAACTATAATTCAAATCTTAAAGTGAATTCAGATTCATTTTACAAGGCTGTAGCTTTGCCTCTTTATTTGTTCTCTCATCTTACTTCTAGGATGGCCAGAAGATCAATTTTGGAGTTAAAGATGACAACTTAAAGCACCGCCTACAGCAAGAGGGCAAAAACTATCATTTTACAATCAATGATCTGCAGCCAGACGATGCTGGCATTTATCAGGTCAAAGTAGAAGATGTAGATATCTTCTCCACCAAACTGGAAGCAGAAAGTAAGGCTTCCTGACCAAAGGCTCCACATGGGTGTGCATTTGTTTCATAACAAATGAAATATCTGACAAACTAGAATTAGTTCATTTCATTTGTTACTAGTAAAGAAATAAATGCTAAAGATGTAGATAAATTTGAAATGCCATATTCATTTGTTGCTCATGTTTAGCATTCATTTTCTCAGACTGAAATTACGATAGATGAGAAATAAGGAACATGTCATATTTTAATTATGACATGGGGGGTCTAGAACAGGGCTATCAAACTCACAGTCCACGGGCTGGATGCTTCACATGCTGGCCACGCCCACGCCCAGTTTAGCGAAGGGGAAAAGAGTTGCGATATGACACATCACAACACCGTGACAACACGAGTTTGACACCCCTGGTCTAGAAAGAGCAGGAGAACCAGGTACTCTGAAACTGCCAGAGAATGACATAGGACAGGCTTTTTGTTCTGTTCTTGTTTTGTTTTTAAATCAGCTTCTAATAAACATATAAAACAATCAAATAGTCTTAGGAGTCAGGCTTTGTTCCTGATTTCAATTATTTTTGGCAATAAGAAAGTGATTTGAATTTTCCATTTCTGCTTCCTATAACTTTTATATATAATTTCAATAAACTTCCCATTCTAGATAGAGCCTTATGGTTTTCTGGCAGTCAACCATTCAAGTCCTAAGCAGGTAAAAACCTGCTTAGCTTTTTCTATCAGCCACAGTTGGATTCCAGAGAGCTCACTAAAAATACAGAATAGCATTACTTAAATTCAAAGATTCTTCAAATCTCACTTGTGCTGCTCTTTATGTTTCCAAAGCACTTTTTGAGTGTCCACATTTCTGGAACAGCTGTTGGTAAATATCATGTAATATCTGCCCTTCAGTATAACAAAGAAGTGAGGAAAACTTCAAAGCATATAAAAAAGCAGTGGCATTTTCATATTAAAAATCATATTCATGTTCCTTAGAGTTACCAATTCTTCTTCCTCCCCTCTTTTATGTTCACTATCATAAATGTAGGAAAAAAATAATGCCGAATTGTGAAATTGCTACTACTTCTATGTTTCCATTCAATCACATCCAATATGTGGAGACTGCCTAGGCAAGTCCCTGCAGGTTTCTTGGTAAAGTTTTCAGAAGTGGTTTACCATTGCTTCCTTCCTAGAACTGAGAGAAAGTGACTGCCCCAAGATCATCCGGCTTTGTGCCATAAGGCAGGCCTAGACTTATGTGACCACTACACAAAAGTGCCTCTCACGTTCACATTTTATATTATATTAAGAGTGCAGTTTGCTTAGCATAACTATGAAGAAACCCTGCATTTTCCCAACTTCATTATGCGTAGTTTAAAAACGTGATCTTAAAGATAGATTTTCCCCATTTTCTCCCCTAAAATTTGCCATGTTTCACATCATGGTTTGCGGATAGAAAATATAGAGGTCTAGATTTAAACATTCAGCTCTGTTTTCCGTTGAAAGCAGAAAATAAGATGATGAACAATAATTAACAGAATAATGAAAATGAATGTGATTTTAACAAATGAATAATTCTATGAATGATAATTTAATATGAAAACAAATAGAAAAGCAATTTTGCACAACTCTAGACTCACCTATAATCAAGCCTATGTGATCTTGTGCATGTAACCTGGAAAGAAATCCCACTGTCTTTAATGCCAGGATTGTAGCAAGCATAATATTGTAGTATGACTGGCATTAAAGTGAACAATTAAAAGATTCAAGCCAAGGTTTTATAGTATCCTTATACATTAGCTCTTTAAGTAATATATTATGAAAAATGTCAGATTAGTAAGTCATATATACATGGAATAAACAGGCCTTTTCAAAGTATATAATAAGCACAAATGCCTAGCTGTATAATTCACTATGTACAAAATCAACATTGAAATGCCTCAAAAAAGTGAAATAACCCTCAATCTCATAAATGACTCCAACATTTACAGAAAGCTGTTGTATAAATTATGAGCTTAAATTAGGTTTCAGGTAATTTCTTCCTGCATCAATGTGGATATTTTTCTCAAAATGTGAGCTTAAAGTCTTTTTAGACATTTTAATATATTGTGAAATTGAAATTTGAGTAATTTACTTTCTTAATATAAAATTTGTTGAATATAAAATATGCTTCCAATTTTAAATATAAAAATGAAACAAAACAATATAATTTAAAACATTTTTAATAGTTTGTGTGCTAGAAATCCTGATTGTAGGCAAAATGGATTGTAAAATACTTTCAAAATAATGAATGCATGCTGATATTTTGTTACCAACATTGTCAGGAAGACATTTTATCACTGAATATTAGTTGAGAAAACCTACATTATAAATCTGATTATTCTCAGCTAAATTTGAAAAGTAGATAGGTAAACTTCATTCATTGGTAAATGAAATCAATATTTGCCATGCTTTTTCCACCTACAGGTTTCTTCTGCCCCACATTTTGAATTTGTTGTATGTCTATTTCCAATTAATTTATTATTTCAGACATTCCTGTAAACTGTTGCTCTCTGCCTAATGAGAATGAAGTGCTACCAGAAAGAAAATGCTATTTTCAGTGCACCTTCTATGAAGCCTAGTAACTCATTTAGAATCAAATGACAATTATGATATCTCAATCTTGAATGATGGCCTTATTTACCATCTAGGCATTAAAAATATCCAATCCTCTGACAAAGAGACTTACACCATTGACACTGGAAGCTGTTCTTCAAGTACTTGGCTTGAAGTCAAATGTGAGTGATGATCTAATCTTGATTTCTTACAACATAACCCTGCATATGTACCCCTTTTCCTTCTAAAAATATCTGACGTACTATATTCAAGATCTCATTGCGAAATGCCTAATTATGGGTTGCAAAGAGATTTAAATGATGAAATACTGGAATAAGTTTTAAAATTCCTTAATCATTAATAACTTCTTCCAGTTACTCTAAACTGTAACATTTGCTTAGGAATTGTTGTCCAGTGTGCTTTGCAAACATCATTAATGTACTGGTCTTAAATAATTCTTTTCTTTGAAGGATTTCAAAGATATGTTTCTAATAATAATAATAATAATGATGATGATGATGATGATGATGATGATGATGATGATGATGATGATGATGATGATGATGATGATGATGATGATGATTTGCCTGGTGTAGTGCAATGTTTCCAGCAGTACTGGAATCATTATATATCCTAAACTATCTGAATGTGGAAATTCTATTATAAAACTGATAGCTGTGATCATTGTTAAATCAATATTAATTATTGCAAATCATTCATATAACATAGAAGCTATAATGTCTTGCAATTTGAAGATCTGTGTTTATAATAATAGTTATTTTGCTACCATATAAATACTGTTCACAAATGAGATAAATGATAAATTGGCTACAATTTCATTTGCTGTTTTTTTTTAAAAAACACAATTCTTTTATGCTACTGATCATGATATGGCACTAAAAGGCTCACACAGTACCACAATGCAAAACCAGGAGGAGTGATGTTTATTTAATTAAGGTGTTTCATTGATTAAATTGAATTATTTTGCATTAAATTACAAAAAAATAAATGGCTTTGCCATATCAATTTAACCATCAGTATATTTGTAATACAGCTTCTAAAGAAAAGCGAAAGCAATCTGAAGAGGACAGTAGTGATAAAGCTGGACAATGGAGCAAACCATTAGATGAAGAGCATGCTAAGAAACGTCACCAAGGAGAAAGGCAGAAAGATCAAGATCTCCTTGCAGACTTCAGCATGGGCAAAGATGCCCAGTATGGGAATGGCCAAGATAGCAATACAGAGCTTTATAACAGCTTGGAAAAAGATGGATCTTTGAGAAGTGATAGGAAGATAGGATTTGATCAGAATGCAGTGCTAGGTAGCAATATCAGAGGAATAGGTAGTTTGACTGACAAGACCTCCCAATATGGGGAAAATGCAATGTTAGCTTTCAACACTGGACCTGAAGGTACAAATGGATGGCAAAGTTCAGAAGGACAAGTTTCCACACTTAATGGAGCAGATCCTGCAGACAGAATTAACAGAGGATCAGTTCTGGGATTCCAAGATTCCATATTAGGCACTGCAGAGATCAATAGAAATCAATACATTATGGGATATAATGGTGGCTCTGGAGTTAGATTTGACATAGCAGGAAAGATAGAAGGACTTTATGGCAAGGAAATTACATTTGGTGATTCTGATCAATCAGGAGTGAGATTTGATAGCAAAGGGAGTCTCTGTACTAAAGATGGTGGGTTACATGGTGCAGGTATGCTTTATTTCAAGGATAACAAGCTGTCAGAAGTTGGAAACAGAAGTAGACTTTATAGAGATGATTGCATATTATCTGAGTTTGATGTAGCAGAAGTTGATATAGGAGTTGCAGGGAAATTTTATGACAAAGATAATCATTTAGAGGAAGCCAAAGGTCTTAGACTTGATGGCACGAAAAGTAGCTGTGGCAATATGGCAGGTGGAATTGGTGATGGTGGGACAATGAATGAGATTTATATCAATGATGTAGTGCTAGCTGAATCTGAAGTGGTGGATAGATTTCCTAGTGCTGGAGGGATAGTTGTGTACTGTGGGACAAAAGGAATGTCACCTGAATCAGGCACTGATAGACATAACGATGCTGACAGACTAAGAGTGCTGCATAGCAAGGATAGTATGATAGTTGATGCTGGTGCTTGCATAAGTGGCAAGAAGGATGTACTAAAAGGAACTGTTAGACCTGATGGTACTATGAGCATAGATGGATATTATAATATGGATGTTATGCTACAAGGAATGAGGGCTTGTAATCTTGCTAACAACATAGATGGGCTCTGTAATAAGAATGATATATTAAGAGGCACAGGTGCTATTGGACAAGATAGGGGCACGAGTGTAGGCAGTCATTATTGCAAATGTTCTACACTTGATGGAGCTGTTGTTGGGGGACCGCATACTATTAGAAACATCAGTGAATACTATGGCAAAGAAGTTGAAATAAATGGAGCTGATGCTAGGAGCATCGGTGGACTTTATGATTGGAAACTAGGAAACTATGGCAAGCTAGGGAGAACAGAGACCGCTAGTGGACATTGTGGCAAGGATGGTATGCTAGGTAAAGCAGACACTAATATAGCTGGTAGTGCTGGTGGAATAGATACACTGTATGGTAAAGGTGTCCTGCTAGATGAAATTGGAGCTAGTGAATATGGTAATACTGTGAATATCACTGGACTCAATGACAAGAATGGCATACCAAATAAAGCAAGCAGTTGTGCAGCTGATAGTTCTAGTGGGCATGATATTCTATATGGCAAAGGTTTTAGCGATGCTAAGGATACTGGTAGATTCTATGGAAAGGATGCTATACAAAATGAAGCAGATACTGATGGACTGTCTGGCCAGAGTATTATGCCATGTGGATTTTATTCAGATGGCGGTGGTGTTAGGGAAATAGATGGGCTCTATGTGAAAAGTCATATATTGGGGAAAGTAGGTGCTAGTGCAGGAATCTTTGACAAGAATAGTATAATTGGTACTGTTGATGATGAATTTAGTAATGGGGAAAGATTATCTGGCAAAGCAAATGTTATTGGAGAAACAGGTAGAATGTATGATAAGAATGGAATGTCAGATGGATTTGTTAGTCTTGGAGATGATTCTAAGCTCTATAATAAAGATGGCACCCTAAGTGGAATTGGTGCTAGTGGACACATTGGAACTGGAAGCACTGCTGTATTTTATAGCAAGAACTACATGCCAAATGGTACAAATACTAGTGGTTTTAGAATGGGTGATACATCAGATGAAGCCTGTGCTGAGAGTAAACTCAATGGCAAGGGTGATATACCAGGTGTCACAGGCAGGAGGGAAATTGATTCTAAAGACATGGGTGAATCTTATGATAACGATGGCATACCAAATAGAACACACACTATTGGATATCATGGCTCAGTAGTACATAGTGTATATGACAAAGATGGTATCGAGAGCATACCATTATGTGTAGGCACTAATAAATCTGGTGGCATTGGTAATATAGATGGAACCCATGGCAAAGACAAAATGCCAAATGTAGTAGACATTTATGGACTTGGAGATGTTGGCAGAGTAGGTGGACACAATATTTTATGTAGAGCAGGCCCAACTGGATATGTCATTATTGGTAGAATTTATGACAAAGACAGTGTATTTAATCAATTTGGAGCTGGGAATATTGATGGTGCAGGTGAATCTATTTGCACGGCAGGTGGAAAAGGCACTGGATTCTGTGAAATAAATGATATATCAAAAAGAGAGGTTTTAGATAAACTTGATGGTGCTAGTAATGTAAGTGGACTTTATGGAAAGAATGGTTACCTCATTGGAAATGGTATAGCTGGAGAATTAGATGGGCTTTATGGCAAAAATGGAATGCCAGGTAGTAGAAGTATTAGTGGTATAATGGGAATAAGTGGGCAATATGGGAAGGATGGTGGATTACCTAGCACAATTGCTGGTGAGGTAGGATTTAATAATGAAAGAAACTTCAATTATCACTACAATGAAGGTGTTGTACACTGTGGAGATAGTATAGGAGTTAGAGATGCTAATAGATCACTACATGAGAAAAAGTCAGACATACTTGGCGAAGAGTTCCTGGGTTATGACCAGGCTTCTGGCCTTTATGATGCTGTATCTCATGCTGGTGACAGAAGAAGGCAGCTGTCTGATTTAGAGGCCAGTGGATCTACACCAGCTGATCTCTCAAGGAAAGGGAGAGGAGAAAAACTGCTTGAAGAGGACTTGAGAGGTATTTATATATTTATGAATGAGTTCTTTTTTAAAGTGCGTTTTAATATTTATAAGACATGTTGTGTATTTTTTTTAAAAAAAAATCCATCTTTTTAAAATTAGTGTTTCTGTCTCTTGGCTATTCAGAACCACTTTGCCATTTGCATCAAGGTTTATTTGATGTCCATGCTCAGAAAGGAAAACCAACTGAGTTGTCTTGCCGTCTCAACAATGATCAGGTCAAGGGAACTTGGTTTAAAGACGGAGTGAAGGTACAATGTTGCTAACTTGTGATAGATGAAGGATTCCTTGTTTCGCACACATTGTATCCAATGAAATTTTATTTGGGAATCAAATTGATAGTACTGGCAACAATGAACAAATGTACTATCATAGTAATATGTAATAATTTGAAAAAAAGGAAAATAAAACTAATCCATTTATTAATTCAATTTATATATCTGCCTATCCCCCTTTTACATGACTCTACATAGCTTACAATAAAATTAACAAAATATATAAAAAAATATAAATATAAAAAAATAAAAATAAAACACATAGAGCAGGGATGTCAAACCCGATTTCATTAAGGACTGCATCAGGGTTGTGTTTGACCTCAGGGGGTGGGGGGGGGAGTGGCCAGCTCAATGTTACTCATTGAGGCTCTGTTTTTGGCTGTGGCTGCTTCCTGGAGCCTTCTGCCAGTGAAAATGGAGGCCAGGAAGGCCACATGTGGCCCTCCCCGAACTCTGTTTTTACTGGCAGAGGGCTGCAGGAGGCCTCCCTGTGTGTGGCAAAAAATGGAGCCTGGGAGGGCCACACACAGCATTCCTGAGCTCTGTTTTCACTGGCAGAGGCACTGCAGGCCACTTTTTAGCTGTTTCTAGGGTGGGCCCGTGGGCCAGATTTAACCACCCCGCAGACCGGATGTGGGCCATGCACCTTGAGTTTGACACACCTGACATAGAGGCTGGATATTATCCAACCAATCAGCCACATAGCCAGGACAACAGGGTCTTTTCTATTGCTCAGGGCTTTATTCTTGTTCAAAGTCTTATGAAAGGCCAATGCGGATGGGGCCAATCTAATCTCATATCTTATATGTTCCAATTGATGTGTCAAAAGCCAAATGCTACAACTGAAAATTCTCTCCTTCTGGTCCTACCAGCTGAGACTCTTTAGCCATCAGTTCCAGGAACATACTCCTCCTGCCAGATCACGTAGGGTGGATAGAAACAATTGAGGGAAAAATGGCCTTGTAAGTAATGGGTTCCAAGCCACAAAGAGCTTTAAAAATGACAACCAGCACTTTGAATTGTTATCCAGAAACACCCCAAAAGTACCCAGAACAATGCTATCACATGCATCAAGTGACTGGTGCTGGTAACTGCTTGCACCACCCCTTTCTGCACCAGTTAAATAATCCAAATAATTTTCAAGGGCAGTCCCATATAACGCCTATTGCAGTAAACCAGTCTTGAGATCATAACTACATTTTCTTCTACAAGGCTTGGTGATATGCAAAAAAATAAATAAACAAAAAATGCCACCAAACATAAAACCAGAAACCATAAATAAAATAAATCTAAAATGTGGAACAGCTGCTTGCTGCCAATTTAATTTACAGTAAAAAGAGACAGTGTCTTAATTCCATCGGGATGAAATTATGTAATATGTTTATAAATTATAGAGTTGAATTATCAACAACAAAAATGCATATGTATTTGACTGGAATATAATCTGAAGCAAGAAGAATCATCATAGTTGTGCAATAATTCATAAATGAGCAAATGAATCTATTCAAAAATATTAATGACTTTTACAAATAAGATCAGTGAATTTTACCAATTGCTGAAAGTTGTCTATCTCATTGGCACATCTTTGAAATCTGAACAAGCAATCGTCTAACTCCAGGGTTCCCCACATCTGTAGTAAAATTAACTGTGAAGCAGACTGAATTGTTTGTTCAATGTTGCATGTATTATTTTTTTTTTAGTAACATATTTTCCTATATTCTTTCAACTTTCCCACAAGGTAACAGGTTTAGGAGCAGTCTCCATTGAGAAAAATGGCCCAGTCCACAAACTGACAATAGACAAAGTAGAAGACAGTCATGCTGGAAAATATAAATTTGAAGCTGAAGGCATCTGCACTGAAGCATCTATTTTTGTTGAAGGTAACCCTAACCATGTTATCATTTAGTAGATCAAATGGCAATGGCTAAGTGCCACTGGTTAATCCTGCATTTAATACATGAACGGGCAATTCTTTTCTCCTTTAGAAGCAATCAGAGTGAGATGTCATAACACATTGGTGAAACTAAAGACAGGCACATTTTGGGAAACCTGTTCCAATACTTTTTCAAACACTGTCTATTTTTCTTTCTTTCTGATACCATCTTTGCTTTCTCTGATACTGTCCTCACACAGCAGGCTCCCCACAGATTGTTATTTCATAAATTGTAATTTATCACTTGTAGAGGGATTTCAATATTTGATGGAAAAATGCATAAAACTAGGTTGAAGGATATCTGTAGTCATAGACCACCAATTGCCATTCTAGCATTAGAATAAGAGTTTTGTGAGTTCATAAGACTGAAGGGAATGAAGACGACATTGAATTAATAAGTTATAGATCAAAATTTCAGTACTGCAAAAGCTGAGAGCCAGTAGCACTTGGACAATATGCCATTAGCGAGGCATTAATTTTTGTAATATTTCCTACTATGTTATATTTCTTCTCTTCAATTGTATCTGATTCTTGGAGATTGCCTGGACAAGACCATGCAATTTTCTTGGCAAGGTTTTTCAGAAGTGCTTTGATATTGCTTCCTTCTTAGGGCTGACAGAAAGCGACTGGACCAAATTTACCCAGCTGGCTTTGGGTGGGTCTAGAATTCAAAGTCTCCTAGTTTTCCAGTCGATGCCTTAACCACCACAACTGTCTCTCAATATTGTATAAAAGATTGCAATTTTAGAATTCTTCTGCAAAATTCCCTGTCTCCTCTTGCTGTTTAGATCATGTATCATCACTTTTCCCACTTCATTACAGTGTATATCACATCTGACTGTAATATCAAGCTTCTATTTCTTGCTCTTAATGCTTGCTTTTTTGCAATAACTTTACATTATTGTTTTAGCGCTTACTGCTTCTCAATCTCCTTCCTTTTAAACTTAGAATCATAGACTTGATAGACTCACCTATTCAGTATCTAATAAAGCATTTTAACTTCTGCTTAAACATTTCCAGTGATCAGATAATGCCATCTAATGAAGCAATTTATTCTACTGGTTAACAGCTCTTATCAAGTGGAACTATCTCGTAATATCTAACTTATTAGTTCTAATCCTGCCCTCTAGGGTGACAAGTCTACTCCCTCTTCTATATAATAGCAGCTACAGATATCTACATTTTAACATATCTCTCCTCCTGTCCTCACCCCTGTCTTCCCTTTTGCAGAACTATACCCTTTTCTTTTAACTGTTCCTAATAGCACTGGGCTTCCAGTCCCTTCACCATCTTGGCGTTCACATGTTCTGAATTCACTCCAGGTTGTCGGTAGCCTTTTGAGATTGTGGTGCTCAGAACTGAACAATATTCCATTTGGCACCCGAGTCCCTGACCAAGGCAGAGTGAGACAATGCGCTTCCTATAATCTGGACTCTAAATTCCTGTTAATGCATCCAAATTAGCATTTTTCTTTTTAGCAAATGCAATTGTAACCTTCAGTTTGAGACCTACTGCAACATCCTATTTTTTTGCATGTGCTATTGCAACTCTCCCATTCTATATTTATATATTTTCTTTTTTTTCAACCAAATGCAAGAGTTCACATTTCTTCTAATTAAATTTCACTTTATTCATTTGGACCACTGTTCAAGCCTATTTATTTATTTATTTATTTATTTATTTATTTATTTATTTATTTATTTATTTATTTATTTATTTATTTATTT
>JANHFL010008383.1:126193-148725 GCA_032468155.1 Oxyrhabdium leporinum
GTTAGCTTCTGTTTCCATGGTGAATTGTATTTTGGGGTGTAGGCTGTTGAGGTGTGTAAGGAAGTTGTTCAGTTCTTATATATATATATATATCAATTGATCGCAAGAGAGCGAACCCGAACATATAGCCTGAAGATGGCGAGTGCGATCTCGCCGAAACGTAGCGAAAAAACCTCCAATTCTACGCAGGAAAAAACCTGATTAACCGAAGATATACATACAAATACCCGCGAAAACCTCAAAAAACATATATATATATATATATAGATATAGATATATATATATATTTATCCACAACCTGTGGTTTATGACTTTCTTCAATTTCTGCAATCATACATTAGCCTTAGTCCCAAGATACATTTTCTCTCTTCCATTTTTGTCACAGTCCCCAGATACATTTTACATCACTGTCTATTTGATCTTAAAGTCAGAAGATCATTGGTCACCAGATAGAAAATAACGTGTTAAAGTCATAATAGAAATTTCCTATTTGTGTGACTGCACCTTCCATCCTCCTCCAATCATGGAGACTCTTTTTGCATTTTTATTTCAGTGCTCACAGAACTAGATTGCTGTTATTCTTCTATTTCTATATATGTTTCATGAATGCTACAGAACATTATTTATTATTCTCCAGGTTTAAATTCATTGAAACAATCAAACTCAAAGAATATAGAATATTTTTGTTATCTGGTCAGAACAATTGTAATTCTGTATGGCCAAAGAGTTATATTTCATTCTGACCTCAGAACCCAAAGAATGACACCTTTAGGACAACATCTGGGAACTTAATCTTATATATAAGCCAATGTATATAGATATTTCTTACTAGCTCAGCTTTTTCTTCTTCATGAAATTCAAAAACCTCACAACAAAGCAAAGATGAAGTATATGCATAAATTAATTTCAAATATTAGAGAATTATGTGATCTATGTTATCACAATAATAATTGCAAATGCAATAATATGCATACATCCATTGTTTATGAGATATAACTAGTTCATTTATTCTATAGACAGGAAATACACAGTGAATGGTTTGAAGGAGGGACTGCAGTATGAATTCCGTGTGGCTGCCATCAATAACGCGGGTGTGGGAGAGGCCAGTGCACCTTCAGAAGCTATTTACGCTCGAGATCCTATGAGTAAGTAGTTTACTTCCTCTCTTATATTTATTTGCTTATTATTCAATATATATTTATACTACTTTCCCTGTAACTGTGTCTCTAAGCATTTTGCAATAAATAGTTTATTAGTCGTGGCACTGAGAAACTGCAAAGGAAGCATGTGGATAGAAAAAGTTATTTCATGCAAAGTAGTGGCATGTGATTACTTCTCTCACAATCATGTAGTAAAATGAAATGTCCCTTCCCAAAGCATTGTGCGTTTCTCCAGAAAGTGCTTAATTCACTCTTTGCTGGTTTTAAAATAGTTATAGTTATAAACTGTTTCTGAAACAGTTCTCAGTATTCTGGACAGATTCATGTCCCAAAACATAATGCTTCAAAAATATCCTCTCCATTTTGTGCATTCCTATTCTCTCAAAGGACAAGATAATTATTAACCACATTCATGAATTCCTTTTTAAAAACTTATTTATTTAATTATTAATTTCTGTTAGTTTTTAAAAAACCTAATAAGATTATCTAAAAAAGAAGAAGTGTGTGAACAAATGCCATATGCCAAATAATGAGGTAAGTTATTTGGCGATCTATACATAAAATGGAATTTGTCTGGCTTCTATTGAATGGATGATATTCGATTTTCAGGAAATTGTAATGCAGTAGCTATTCTATTGACAGTAGGACAAAGTAAGTTACTATTAGAAAATGTTCTGTGGTGAGGGAAAAAAAGAATGAAGAACAGGGGTTCCTACTGGTTTTCAGTAGACCAATGTACCATAAAGAGTTAATAAAGCAAAGGAAACAAAATGTAAAAAAATAACCCCAGAATGATATCAAAATTTTAACACTCCTTTTTCCAGAACCTCCAGGTCCAGTGAAAGATCTAAAAGTGGTTAATACTGACTACTGTAGCATCTCCTTATCATGGACGAAGCCAGAATCAGCAGAAAAAAGTTACATCAAAGGATATATTGTTGAGATTCGACACTCTGATACTCTGAAATGGACTCAGTGTAATACTGCCCCAATACAAACAACTGCATATACATTTAGAGGATTAAAAGCCAGGGAGCCATATTTACTACGTGTGAGAGCAATTAATGATAGTGGTTTGGGTGACCCAGTTGAAGTTGATACTTGTGTTCAGGCAGTACCTTCTTCTGGTAAGTCAACCTATGTAATTTCTGCTTTGGAAATTAAATATTTACAGAGATAATTCTGGAATTCCTTATTTATATGAAATTCTATGACTGTTTCTTCTATTTATATAAATTCTGTTCAAAAATCATGAAAGGAAAAAGCAAAGCATGTGAAATCTATGATATAGCTGTTATTTAACAGGTCGGCAAGAGGCTGCAGAACGAAATGATATGATTCAATGTAATAAGGATAAGGACAGAAAGATCAGATCTTATGAAGGCCCAGGTAAGTTGAGGATGGTCTTGTAAATTAACTATTAAAGAATTGGGTTTTATGGGGGAATTTAAAAGAGAAAAGGAAACAACCTGATAAATCATGGACGTTACTCTAGATGGTTCTAGAAAAGGTAACATTATTGAAAGAACACAGAAGGAGACTTTTGAAAGAAAGCCAAAACCAGAAAACATTGTATCCAGAGCGAACTGGAAAAGATACGTCATAGTTATATTGAAGAAGAAACTAAAAAAGAATAATTGGGACATATTTAGCTCAGCTGTCATATCTAGGGTATTTCTGAAATTGAAACCTTCAAGATATATTGGATTATCATCATTCGTAGCTATGGAAAGTATTTTAATGGAGATTATTGCAAATGCCTGCACTTTACTCTGAAGAAAAGACAGCATTGCTCTCCTTATTAATATTTAACAAGTGTACAAGGGAAATATATTTAACTGATTATTTTTCACAGTGATTTTAAAATCAAATGGGATATTAGGCCATTTGAAAAGGTGATACCCAGGTGTTCTGCATTCATATTTCTTAGATGATGAAACATCTCATTTCTATAGAATATGCAATGGGGAGTGAGGAGTTGTTTTGAGCATTTTATATATTGCAGTTATGGTACTGAATTAAACAATATGATGCCAAAACCTACTTACTTACTTATATATGTATTTCCAGTTAACCCCAAGTTCTTAGTGAAGGATACTGTTGAAAGTTTCATGAATGTGAAAGCAGGGGATGCCATCCATGTGCGTATCCCTTTTGAAGTAAGTATAGCCTTTGCAAGCAATATGTAATAAATCTGTTTCTGTGCTTTTTATATGCCAGTAAATGGAGCTATGTAGAAATTTGGATTTTTTTTAAAAAAATTAATTTTTATATGCTACTTTATAATAATCCTTGAAATGAAAGAAAAGCTAGAATACTTGATTGCCTTAGTTGGAGAAATGTATGTCTTGAGCTGCTATGACAATGCAATAAAATTCTCTGGGTGTGCATTATTATTATTATTTTTAAAGATGTCTTCCATGTTTACTTGGAATTCTAGATTTTTACTGTGGAATATTTCTTTGCTGATATAAGTAAATTAAGAAGCTCTTGTTTGGCATATCCAAACTGAAGCACCTATAAGATCACTTCAATATGAATGGAAGAAACTGAGGATGAAACCCAAGTTTGTCTGTCATCGACTGCTATTATGCAACAATAAAGAAAAAAATAGAGAAGCAATATAGTACAAACTGTTACATGGAAGCGGGTTTATACCACTGCCATGTATACACTTTAAAAGCAATTTAAAATTAATGTCTTTTTCATGTTTATCAGGCATCTCCATCTTCTGAAGTGATTTGGCTGAAAGATGGACTTTCTCTGCCAGGAAAGGCCACAACTGCCACCAGAAAAAGACTGAGCCAACTCATCATACCAGAAGCTGAGCTTTCTGACAGTGGACATTATGCAATCAGCCTTCAAACTGACCATGGAAGAAAGGAAACATTCAGTTTTCAAGTTCAAGTTCAAGGTAAAGATCATACAAGGAAATCTGCAATTACGCACGTTCTACATTTGATCCTATTACCTTACCTGGAAAACTAGTCATTTGGAAGCTAGAACCTAGAATAGTAGGGTTGGAAAGGACCTTGGAGGTCTTCTAGTCCAACCCCTAGCTTGATCAGGAGGCCCTAATTGAAGCTCTGCCTATTTTTAATATGCATTCTTAATTTATGATTAAATATAATATGCATTTGCATAAACAGGGTGGAGCTCTAATTGCATGGTTGTGGTCACCATTTTGACACTTTTGACCTTATCCTGCAGACACCCTTGTCCATTAGAAACTCTGTATGCAAAGGCATTAGTGCTTGAAAAAAAAGAAAATGAAATATCATAACTACTCTTTAAATAACAACCCTTCAGCAAGAAGACTATCAGCTGTGCATTACCCATGAGAGCTTCTTTCCATATGAAGCTTCAAGCTAAAATTGCCTAATTTATAGAGAGCTTCTGCCCTTTCAAATTAGATTTGAAGGGTGGACCTGCAATATACTAAAGTGTTCCAATGAATATTTTAAGACTGTTAGTTGCCTCCCTTTTTATGAAGTGATTGAGTAACTAATTAAAACCAAGAGTATGCTAGTGTGTTATAAGTAGTAGTTTGAAGCCATTTGAAAATGGTCTGCCATACAGACATTATAGGCAAAAGTAGTAAAGAAACTTATGTTTTAATAGGAATGAAGTTTTAATTCACCTTTCTCTGATTGGTATCTTCAATATGGACTTGGGTAACAGCTCTCAGAAACTGCTGTCCACATTATCTGGGCATTTTTGGATTTGTAAACAACCCATCTGAGAGATACAAAGTTAAAAAGACCTGTCTTACTATGTTCAAGAGAAGTGCTAGTTTAGTACAGTATCTGTTGACCTTATTTTCTCTTTTAATCATAGCAGATATCACCTCTTAATAACATCTTTACAGTATATGTTAATCCTATTAATAAAGATACCTCCTGTAAATTACTTTTGCTTGAGAAGAGTAGAAAAGAACCAGTTGGTCACATTCCTTTACTATGCCATGCCTCTGGCTTTATTAGATGGAAAATGTGTGCTGACCACATTTACACTTATAAAAGTATCTCAGGGGATTTAGAATATTAAAAAACAAGACATAACAGCTGAACAGAACTATTTTTTTATCCAATAAGGAGAACTTTCAGGATTAGAGACTGAAGTCCATGGAGCTATTCTTCTTTCTTCAATATATTTACATTCTTTCTATTCCATATAGTTTCTAAATCTATGATATTTAAATATAGTTTTTGTAAGGTTTCTAAATTTCATGATAAATAATCAAACTGCTTCACTTTAGAAACATTTAGAAATTCTTCCTGATTTTGGTTTTATTTTGCAGATATTCCAGAGTCTCCTGGCCCTATACAACTCATTGAGAAGGTTTCTGGGACGGTGACTCTGATATGGGAGCCCTCACCCACAGAAAAGAGAGACAGTAACATAACCTACATGGTTATGAGATGTGATTCCAGAAAAGGACCGTGGCAAATGGTGGCTGACCACATTTACACCAATAAATATACAGTTGTAAATTTTATCTCAGGTCGGGAATATTTCTTCAGAGTTCTGGCAAAAAATTGTGTAGGGATCAGCAAGCCTTCTGAAACAGTGAACCCTTGGACTATTCAAAAAGGAAAGGGTAAATATAGATAACTATTGTTTGGGGAGCTGTGCATGCTTCAAAAAACAGTATCTCTATTTATGAAAGTGCATTTTTATGTGAGGCTGTTGCTTTAATGAATCAGATTGTCAAAGCAGTTCATCTGTAACAGGGGTGTCAAACTCAAGGCATGGATTCGGCTTAGATCTGGCCCTTGGGACTGCCCTGGAAACAGCAAAGAACCGGTCCACAGTGTCTCTTTCAGTGAAAACGGAGCTCGGGAGGGCTGTGTGCGGGCCTCCCAAGCTCCGTTTTCGCTGGCAGAGGGTTGCAGGAGGCCGTCACGGACAAAAATGGATGTGGCCTCACCACAGAGGGGCCTCATACGAGTGACATCAAGCTGGCCATGCCCACCCTAGCCACACCCACCCCGGGCCCCCATGGTCAAACACAACCCTGAAGTGGCCCTCAGTGAAATGAGTTTGACACCCCTGATCTACAATATGACTCCAAAAATAGCATCTTTTTTCAGGCTTGGGATTATTTGGATTCACATTATAACAAATGAAATCATGTGCAGTATGGACTGGAGACATTCTTGAAGCATGTTTAGAGTATCTGATATCTTCATAATATTGGACAACTTTTCATCATTGACCACATTTCCTGGAACATCAGTACAAAGTGACTAGTTAGCACTTCCCAGATCAATGATTTCTAATCTGGAATATAGAATAATTCCAGAATGAATTTACTTGGTTTATTCAGTACTTTTCCTAAATGAGATCAGAAATGGTAGATAATTTATTGTAATTCATCATTATCAAGCCAATATTGCCAGCTATATTTACAAATAGAAATAACAATGAAAAATAGGTATTCTTAATTGTTAATGTAATCCATTGTTCTCCTGGTTTTATTTTTGCACTTCTTCCAGATAAACATGAAATGAAACTTCCAAGATATAAGGGGATCAACCGAGATCAACCTCCAAGATTCCTTGTCCAGCTGAAACCACATGTGGTGAATTTAGGATTTAATTGTCACATGAGTTGTGCTGTGACTGGAGATCCAGCCCCTCAGGTCACTTGGTACAAGGGTAACAAGAATCTCTCTCAGGATCCTGCTTTTTTCTGCAAAAATGATTTTGGGGTTTGCTCCCTTGTGATCCCTGGAGTCACACAATCAGATGCTGGCCAATACAAGGTGCTGGCTGTCAATAAACTAGGCCAAGCAACCAGCAAAGCTGAACTAACCGTGAAAGCTGGAGATTAAAAGGTAATTGAAGTTCACTTCCATATAAAATCATGTACTTTGCTCCAAATTATACTTTTTCCCCCATGAATTCAGTTAATTTAAGATGGCAATATTTGAAAAATATTGATAGAAAAGGGGTAAGGATCATGATAAAAGGATCATGGCTCAATATCTAGAATAAATTCAGCTCCAATAATTAGTTTGTTCAGTTCCCTGCAGAGTCATTTTTTTCTGCACCAATCCTAAATAATTTCTGATGATGGGCTTTGACACCGCCATCAGTGATGACTTCATTCTCATTGGCAATCATCCTCCAAAAATATTAAAATGTTTAACTTTGCTTGGTTGCACCTTTGAAGTAAATCCAGATTGGAAAATGTATTGTAGTCATCTCATAGCTAAATTGCCCTCATTTTAACTGATTATTTGAATCTGCATACAAAATCCAACTATGGTGAGATGGAACCTCAAAAAGTTACTTAGATTACATTTGATCCCATTAGCCCCAGCTTAAGAAGGCAGCTCAATACTTTGCGCAATATTACAGAAAATCTGCTAGTTTAAGAGCCCTATTAGAATGCTTAGCATTTTGATCATGTAGGTAATTCACAGATTTTATCCCATTTTCTAATAATGAATTTAATATATGTATAATCATTTTTGTTCATTTTTAAATATACATACATAAAAATGAAATTTTCAACTATATTTGTCTGTGTTTTTTTCCTCCTATGGAAGAACCTGCATATTATTACAGTCTGCACTGAACCAGCTTCACACAGCCTGCAGTATAATAATGGCTTCCTGTAGAAGTAGCACTATGAACAATGCATTTATTCTTACATCACTGTTCTAAAGGATTTGTCTACTTGATGTCACAAGGGTAAAAAAACCCAGCAGCTTTTGTTTTCTTCTATCTTTTACAGTATGAAAGCTTTTGAAAATATGCACACAGTTGTTTTAAGCAGAAGGGACAACATCCAAATATATCAGTGACTTCTGGAAATGATTGAAAAATCAATTACAGGCGGGGGGAAAATCAGCATTCACAGTGATGGGTCACAGCAACAAAACTATTCATTCAGCCAGACGTAATATATTATTTAGCTAGAGTGTCGTAATTCATCCTCTTCCCTAACTGAAAGGTATTCTGATGTTCAAATGCTTTGGTTCCACCAACAATAGTTCTGCTGAAAACTGTGATTTCTGTATTCTTTGGAATTTTAAATGTTTGGAAGACTTTCATCTAGAAGAATAGCAAAGCTTTATAAGATATATTTCATTAGTTTCAATCATTGCGTTACTTATGCCTGTATTTCTCTGCAGAAAGTTTAAAAAGCAATAAAAGGCAAGAGTATAAAGGAGAGCTGAATATTTTCATCAGTATTTTATTTCTTTATTTATTTTGAGGTAATAATGTTAGTTTCATCAACAAAAATCAAGATAAGGCTATGTTTAGGTGTTTCTGAGGAGAGGGTTGCATTCTGATTATTTCCCAGATGTCTCAATAAAATAACATCCCATTCCAGGGAGGTGTTCTGTATTCTTTACTAAGTTATGCAGTTAACTATCTTTACATTTAATATCTTAAACCAGAATAACGATAATTACAAAAAGCCAAAAGCAGTATATTCATTCATGCATTCATTCAGCCATTAAATTTCTATGATTTATATAGGTTCTAGGCTGTCTGACTGAACAATCTGATGACACATCTTCAGGCAATAATACAAACTTTTGGACTTTCAAAATTGCATAATGGTGTCCCTGCTCCTGAATCCTTGCCAGTCTTCAAAACGTGACTCTTGTGATTTTAGCAAGCTTTATCATATTCAAATTGAGGGTAAAATGACAAGTGGTGGTCAGACACATCATATTTAGAACCTTAATACATCATTTTAAGGAAAGGGTGTGAAGGTGATGAACTTCATTGGCTTCAGATTGTTGTTCACTTACTTGCCAATAACTGGTATTAGCAACAAGGGTTTGCATGGTTTGGTTTCCGTATTTTTCTTCTTGATATATTGAATAGTGGATCAAAGTAAATTCAGTACCAAAGCAGAATCAGAGTGATCTTTGGTTCTAAATGAAATATCTGCCAAGCCTAGATCTGTATTATTAATTCAAACTACTGACTCACAGTAGGATTATAATTTGAAACTTTTAAACTAGAGATGCCAAGTGGTTACAAATGTGTTTTGCTGCTCATTTATTGTCTCTCAAGTAATCATAACTGCGTACAATAGGACTGTGCAGTAGCAAACTTAGAAAATAATTGCAGACTGGCATTAATGTTTTCTGAAGCATCTTTCTGGAATCCTATCCAAGCACAACTCTGTGATACAAATCTTATGTATATGTTATTGAAGTATGTGCATTGCAGCTGTTCAGCGCATCAGTTTATCCTTAGATTATTTCTTCCAGCAATGACATGCAGATTCTCCAGAATTGATATTTAGAAGAGTAGGGTTCAATGATAGAACTTGCTGCCTCAAAATGTTACAAGTAGTCAAGGAATAAAGAAAACCCTCTGGAAGTAGGAAAAGTTCTCCAGTTTTACCACTAGAGGGACTCTTTCTAAACTACTGACTGCCCACAATTTCAAAAGCTGCATGGATATCTTGTGAAAAAGTGAAAACTGGAGAATAATTTACTTCTGTTTTTTTGATTGTTGTTAAATGAGAAAGGAAAGCCTTTTCATATGGGCATCAACAGGCAAAAATTGTAACTAATGGATAGGAAAAAGTTGCAGTGTACTTTATTTTTTAAAAAACAAATCAAAACAAAACAGTGGTAGTACTTTAACTACCATAACTAAACTGAATGAATGTCACATAGACCAACAAAAGAAAGAAAGATAGATAGAAAGAAAGAAGGAAAGAAAGAAGGAAAAGGGAAGAAAAGAAATAAAGATAAAAGAAGCCCAGATTCAAATTTTGCCAAATATTTTTATTTTTGCGTTAATCCTTTCTTGTTTCTGAAGATGCAGATTTAATAAATAATATGGACAAAAAAAGGTTTAATCATAGAAATTATACAGTTACTAGAAACAGAGGTTAGCTATATGTGCACTTGTTCTGTAGCCTTCCTTAAACTTAGTGCCCTCTAGATATGTGGCTTCAACACTCAGGATTCCCAGCACCACAGTGCCTAGTGAATCCTAGAAAAATACCATGGTTGAAGAAGGTTCTTGTATTGTAACAAAGTCTAGTAGTGATCCTGTCTCAACATAACACAAGAACATAATTACACTGGCAGACATTTTAGATTGCCAGTATATTAATATCATGCTACAGAAACAGCTGCAGATAACTTGCTTAGTGTGATATTGTTATGTGTATCCTATCAACATTTCTTCTTTTAAGTTCATACTTGTATGAACAGTTAATACAAGAATGGAATGAAATCTAACATAGGAGTGTGCGTTAATCAAATGCAAACCAATATGCACTGCTATTTTTGCTGAAAATATCTATTTGGCAGGCTACACAGAATTTGCCCGCAGTATGACCAACTAACCTGGAAATGAAAATTATAGATAATTTGAAGAACAATTAAGGAACTGAATACAATGCATCTATTGAGTACAATAAGGTATTAGAAAGAGTCTACCCCAAGTTTATTCTAACATTTTTTTACTTAAAACAGCATGAATAATAAAGAAGCAAAAAGAAACCTATAATAAAGTAGATTGCCTTTCTAATGAAGAGAATCTATTGCTTAATTAATTTTAATAAAGCACTTTTCAGCTTTCCCTACAATATTTTTCTGCAGCAGTTATAGAAAAAACAGTTGGTTTAGTTCAGCATATGCATCTAACCTTCAAAATGACACTTCTTAAATAGGATCCCAAGCTATTAGTTACTTTAGCAGTTTATAACAAATCTGCACTTATAGTTTAAAGAAATCCTTGTCTTCATAGAAGTCCCATCACACCTTGCTACTGTTTTGGCTTGTAACCATTCTTTATATAGCCAGGTTCACATCACATAATATATGTTAAGGAGATATATAGAAATAAGCAGGGGAAAAACAGCAATATTTTGTAAATATATAAGCATCTTAATATGCAGTTAGAATTGGCTGTAGTCCCCCAACAAGTGAGCATTTATGGAAGAAATATTTTGTCACCAGGAAGAAAATACTTTCTCTGTATTTCTTATAAATTTTATTCTGCTTTTATTAAAAATAGTTCCACCTGTAACTTTTTGAACTGATAGATGGACATAGTCTCTCTCTCTCTTGCTCTGTGTATGTGTTTTTTTTTCTAAATGGAAGTGCCATATAATGATTCATAGCCTTCTCATATGGCCATTTCAGGATATTTAAAGTGTTAATCCTCTGGGAAGGGACATACCACACCACAACCTCTCCCATAAATGAATCACTCAGTGTATTTTCTGTTCTGAGCAAAAGATTGTTCATCCAAATAGGGAGCAACTGTCTACTGAGATTAGAGTTGAAAGGGATCTACATAGGAAATGGAAGACGGTTATAATCACCAAGGAGTTTTTCCAGCAAATAGCTAATATCTGATCTGCAGAAGGAAAGTCAGAAGGCTGAACACAAAGCACAAAAGCAACTTAAGCTCACAAAGTAAAATAAAAGCAACAAAAGAAGCTTTTGGGACTAAGTAGAAAAAAAAAGGAAGGAGGGTTTGGGACCACTGTTTGAAGAAGAAGATAGGATAGTAATAAATGACAGGGAGAGGACAGAGCTAATAAACTTTGGTTCAATTCTCTCCAGTTTAAGTTTCCAAGGGCTGATCAGTTGTGTCTGAAAGTCTTAAAGGAGTATGCAAATATAATCTCAATGCCATTTTCCATAATCATAGAGAAATCATGAAAGACAGAGTGTGGGGGGGGGGGGAGAGAAAAAGAGGACTTGGGTAACTATGAATACGTTACCTTGATGTCCATACTAGCAAAACTTTGGAACTCTTTAATTAACAAGCACTTTGTGAGCATTTGTTGAAAAACTTCGTTGCTTAGCACAAACCAGCATGAGTTTACCAGGAACAAGTCATGCTAAATCAACTTGATCTCCTCTTTTGATAGAATGTTCAGTTTAGGTCATCATGGGAATGCAGAGGACATATAACACCTTGACATCAGCAAAACCCTTGACAGTATTTCCCATGTAACTGCAATAGAGAAGACAGCAAATTATGGGCTGAACTAAGTGACAATATCATTAAATGGTTATAGAACTGTTTGAATAATTATATCCAGTGAGTGTATATCCATGGCTCTGCATCAAGCTGAAAGGAGGCAACAGATTATAGGGCTACATATGGGGCCTTGTTATGTTTTAAGATAATTAGCAAATTGGATGAAGGATGAAAAATATGATTGTTAATATAAGTTTGTAGCAGGGGCAGGCTGCTCTTGCTTTAGCAAGAGGTTCGCTGGTCACGCACGCACATTTGCACACGCTCTAGCTTCGCTCGTACATGCCAGCTGGTGATGGAAACAACTCCGGTGAGTACAGCAGGGACAGCGCAGAGCTCACCTGAGCAGCGTGGGTGGCAGAAAGGTGAGTTATTTAGCGATAGCTTAGGGCAGGGGCAGGGTGCCAGCCAGAGCTCAGAGCAAGAGGTTTTCCCAAACCTTTGCGATCATGCAGCAGCCCACCCCTGGTTTGTAGATAATGCAAACATGGAGTGATCAGCAAATGTCTTGAAGAACTATATCAAGAATAAGGGGGATCTTGACAATGGGCAGAAATGAACAAGATTAATCATCAAGGACAAATGCAAGATTCTTTATTTGGGTAGGAAAAATCATAGATGTATAAAGGAATGGGGGCAATTGTACCAGGCAGTAATCATGGGAAGAGGATCTGGATGTCATGGTGAATCACAAGCTGAGGATTAGCAACAACAAAAAAGCAATGATAGACTGAAAAAATACAAGACTAGTGCCAGATTCAAGAGAACTCAGCATTCTTCTCCATTCTGAATTATTTAGTCCACACCTAGAATATTATGTGCCATTGTGAGCACCATGGTTTCGAAAGCACATTGACAATCTGAAGTATGTGCAAAGGAAAACAATGAACATGGCGAGGTTCCAGAAGAAGAAAATTCATGAGGAATTATTGAATTTGGATAATTTTAATCCACTAATAAAAGCCTGAAGGGAGACATAATAGCTATCTTCAAGTCTCTAAACAACTGTCATGTACAATATGTGGTAGATTGTACAGTATTGCTACAGAAGGATAGACTAAATGCAATGGTTGAAGTTACAAGGAAGCAGATTTCAATTGGGCATCAGGAAGAATTTCCTAATAATAATAATAAGGGCTGTCAAATGACAATCTGCCATGGAAGAGAATGGATTTTCCTTCATTAGAGACATTTATACACAGGTTAGTTGACCATCTGTTAGAGATGATGTAGTAATGGGTACTCATCAGAGGGTTGAACAAAATCATTTCAAGATATAATCCAACTCCATGGTTCAAATTATTGACAATATATTTCCATATCAGATATAGTGCTGATTATGACCTTGAAAGACCTGTATGGTTTGGCTTCAGGTTACCCATGACAATGCTTTGCAGTTTTTATGGGGCATCTTGGGACAGGTGCTTCATGGCTGCTGCCATAAATCTCTAGAATGCATTCCCTGCCTGAGTGTGCAGACTGACCACTTTGTTAGATTTTTCAAGGCTTTTAATTGCTGAACATTTTAAATATTTTTAAATTAATAAGCCTATTTTATGACTTTTATTATTGTACATTGCCAGATACTTGGTTAATTGGTGATATGAAGTAGTAGACTAATAAACTTATTTTTATTTTTCAAGTAAATGAGATTTATCTTTCAAGTAAATGAGATTTTCCAGCAGTGGAAATGGAAATATTAAGTAGTTTAATCTAAAATCGGTAGGTAATTCTTTTTTGAGATTCAATTGTGTATCAATAAATTCAGGGAGCAGCCCCATCCCACTTCTGAAATTAACTTTCCTATTTGCTCTAATTAATTCTCCACCCAAAGAAAGTCAATCAATGCTGTGGCTTCTTCTGTCTATGCAATGCTACTGTTGGACTAGAGAAAGCCTGCTCAAGTGCAACTCCCTTCTGACTCCGCTCTGCTTCCTGTCTTTGATTTCACAGACCCAAATGGGTCTCTCTGCTCCGCCCTTTCATCTGGACATTCCTCAATACTTTGCAAGCAGTTAATTATATCCAGTGCCAATCCTGTGAAAGAGGCAAGAGGTTGCATGATAAGACTCCCATGGCAGCCATGTGAGATCATTCACCTTTAATCAGGACATGCTAAAGAGGCGATGGGAGAAGAAACAAAACAGTTTTTACTGATAGAAACTTCACAATGGGTGGATGAATCCTCACCAGAATTCTAAGAACAATGGTAGCTGCCACCCAGCCAAATTTGAGAGCTGGTGTATCTCTAGTTCTTCAGAGACTAAATGAATGTAGGGAGTTTCCCCAGCTGCTTTCAAGTAGCACAGCCCATCGCTAGACTGAGCTTCAGTTCCTGCCATTCATGCCAGTGTTCCAGCTCATACGTTGGGTGTTGGCTCTCATTATTTCAAACCCTGCCTTGTTCTTCTTCTCCTCCTCACCTCTCTCAGGCTATTGCTATCTTGGCTTGGGAGACTAGTACAAAGGAAGGCCTGAGAATTAAGCACCATGTCTCAAGTAGCTGAGATTGGCCAGTGGTGGAAATGGAACGTAAAGACATTTGTCTAGAATTGGTGACACATTTTAAGAATATTCCTTACACACTTGCAAAATGTATTTCTCCTCTGCCCTACTGTATGGGCTTATTTATTGAAATAAATTGTTAAATCCCTCCATATCATTCTGTGCTTATTCTTTACTGGCTAGTTTACATGTCAGTGGCCTGAGTCTCCAAACTAGTGTTTCTCAACCATGGCAGCTTGAAGGTGTGTGGATTTCTTCTCCCAGAATTCTCTAGCCAGCATGGGAACTTCACTTCACACATCTTCAAGCTGTCAAAGTTGAGAAACACTGCTCCATATGTTTTTCTCACATGTGCCAAGTTCTATCCTGAATGCACCATTACATATCACCATATCTGATTGATAGTGCTACTTTTCCCATAATTTCCCTCCTTAGTTTCCCTGGGAACAGACAACTGCAAACTGAGTTTCACTGGGTGCTGCTAAACTAGCAACACCCAAATGATACATTAATTATGTATATTAAAACAGTTGATGGCTTTGTATATTAACCATAGCCTAAAGAAAGTAAGGGTGGGGATCAGTACCCTATCTCCCTGCCAAAAAAAAAATATCACCTGTTTAAAGTTCTGATTTCTTTTTCAATGAAAAATTCCACTGTTACCAAAGCGAACTTTGTTTGAACTTCAGATAGCTGCTTCAAAGGAAAACGTATGGAGGATTGGTCAAAAAAGAATTACACTTTCCTTCCCACCATTGCTTAGATTTGTTCTGGAATGTTAGCAAGTTCTTCATTTCATTTGGATTCACGTAATTGTGGAATAGCAATTAAGGAACCGAGGCAGATTGCTGACACCTTATACTTTTCTTTGTATTTATTTCATGCTACTGCAGGGAACTTGCTAAGATGTCTCATTCAGCAAGGACCAGACAGGGCAGGGTGGGTCATCCAAGCCACTTAAAGTTCCCTTTCCTCATCTTTGTAAGGTGGAACTCTGTGCATTCCTTACTTAGCTTTTGGTGAGTACAATCTTTGGCATGCTTGGCATCTTGTAGCTAATGGTAAATAATTATACAAAATGTGGTGTTCTTTGGGGGTCAGTGCATCAAACTTAATAAAAAAATCAGAAATAAAATTAATTTAAAGCTTCACATGAAAAATGTCTGGGGCAAAATTTTTCCTGGAATCTTCTTATTTGGGCCTATTCTTTAATTAGGTTATAAGTTTGAAGTTTTTATAACCTTTTCTATTAGACATGCTGTATTAGTACCTGCTTGCATTGGGCAGCCTGTTGGTCTAGATCAGGGCGGCCCAGGGGCTGGATGTGTCATGTGCTATCATGTCCATGCCCATTTTAGTGAAGGGGGAAAAAGTCTCAATGTATCAATGTATGATGACGCCATGGTGACGCAAGTTTGACACCCCTGGTCTAGATGGATCTCAAGATATCTTTCATATAATTCCATGTTATAGCTATTAGAAGGTTGGTTGTTGTTGTTATTTTGTACTTCCTAGAGTCACTTCTAATTTTCATATGTCCACTTATTAATCAAAGAACTCAGGCTGATACAATCTTTTCTTTCTCTATTTCAGAAACCATTACTTAAGCGTTTTGGTCTCTCCCTTATACCAATGTATAAAAAGAAGAGCAATGCTTAATTACTGATTGGCCAAAAGATTTTCCACTCCCAGAGAAATCACTGATCCTGCTGTTTGGTTTCTGACAGAGGGATGTGAGTTCCAAGTGTCTGCATTCCAAGAATGGCGCAAGATTCTCATTAGCGATACATATTGCAGCATCTACTTAAAGAAGAATGTGAAGATGTCAATATCATGAGAAGGGTGGCACCCTAATCAAGAGCAAGGTTTAGATCAGCTGCTTGTTCTTTCTCAAGTCTAACATATGGAGTACTTGAGAGCCTTGCATTTTTCTAATTATAAAATCAAATATATTAACATTGAAGCCATTCCATGGTTCTAATTTTAGATAATAACTCAACATAAAATGTAGGTATATTTATTATGCAATCTCACTTTCTGAAAGAAAAAAAAGCAGAATCTCTTAATTGTTTTTATAACTTTGTCCAAAATAGCAATGAATGTTCTCTTGTTACATTTTACAAGCTAGAAAAAAAGAATATTCTTCTTTCCCCCTCAGTGTATACACTACTGGACATTACAGTGTATTCAGGAAGTATTCAGACCCCCTTCGCTTTTGTCAATTTTTTTATGCTGCAGCCTGATTCTACAGCTGTTGAAATTCATTTTTTTCTCATTAATATACACTCAGGACCCCATAATGACAAAGTGAAATAGAATTTTAGAAATGTCTGTAAATTTACTAAAAAGAAAAAACCGAAATATATATGACAGCATTCTTTTGCGAACAATTAGATAAGGTTCCAGCTTGAGGGGGAGAGGGTTGGTCCTAGCCATTTTGCAGTTGTGCAGTGATTCTGTACTTGAGGGGGGGGCACCCCTGGCCTGAGTGCTTCCTAAGAGTTTTGGCCCAAATATTGTCAAACTGATTGATAGAATTAAGCAACAAATATAGCAAAACCAGTTTTATTTATTTATAGACCAATTTATGTAGCTGCCCATTCTCACAAACAAGCAACTCTGGGTGGCATGCAACGAAATCAAAAACAATTAATAAATGCTATAATAAATAAAGAATAAATACATATAAAACCAAGAATAATAGACAGAGGGATGTTAAAAATCACCACACAAGTTCTCCCATCCCTTGGGATCCCCAGGCATGCTGGCATAAGCATGTCTTGGGGGACTTCCAGGAATTCAAGTGATGAGGACAACCTTACCTGGGGGTGGGGGGGGGAAGGAAAGAATATTCCACAGTGCAGACACCAAAGCAGAAAAGGCCCACATCCTATGGCTCAGCAAATTAGCTCCCTAGAACGGAACACATAGTATGCCCTCTCTGTTGCATCTGGTACGTTGGGCAGATAAAATTAGAGAGAGAGGGTCCTTCAAATAATCTGGTTCCATGCCATGAAGGGGACCAGACCAGCCATCCTTTTGTTATCCTTTGTTTACAAAGTTAAACTTTTCTTGATGGTGCGTCTGTCTCTTCCTTTCTTAATATTCATGGATATCCAGAAGGTGAGGTCAATTGACTTCTCATGTATCATGATGTCAGTTCTGCACTTGCATCAGGATGTAAGTGCATAATTTGCATTACAATGTCACAATATTAGGGCACACCTGAGTTCATTTTGACATCATTGATTCTAATGGCAGCAATGCTAATATTGTTTTGTTTCCCTCCCTGATTATTATACTGATCTAATTAAGTGATTATATATGTCCATTGATTCTGTTGTATTACTGTCAGAAGAGGGATCACAACAATATAATTAATATAGTGAGAAAGAGGTTAATAATAATTCATGTATTCATTTTTTTTATTCTGTTCAATCTTGTCCAATTCCTTGAAACTTTCTGGACAATTACCTGCAGTTTACTTGACAAGGTTTTTCGTAAGTGGTTTGTCATTATCTCTTTCCTAGGGCTGAGAGAGAGTGACTGATCCAAGATCATCCAGGTGGCTTTATGCCTAAAGCAGGACTAGAACTCATAGTCTCCCAGTTCTTAACCCAGCGCTGTCAATCTCGCAGCTCGTGGGCTGGATGCATCATGTGCTGGCCATACCCATGCTCGTTTTAGCAAAGGGGAAAAAAGTCCCGATACCTCATATGATGCCACCGTGATGACACGAGTTTGACATCGCTATTTTAACCACTACATCAAACTGGCTCTCCATCTCATAGATAGCCCACCATATATATCACATTTTGTTTATTTATTATATAGGCTAAACTATTGATAGCAACATCCAATAATATATAATGATAAAAACCATCAGTATGAAATCACAATGAACTAAACATAAAGCAGAATAGATGTAGATGCAAAAATTCCAAGAAAACCTAATGAATGGTTGGACTGCATTTAAACATATAAAATGACAATCCCTTCTTCCAGTCAACCTTTGTGAATGAGACTTATCATTTGTTAATGGCATAGGAGAATACAGAAGGCATATAAGCAGCTAACCATCAATTTATCATTTGGTATCAACTTATTTAACTGAAAATTTTATTTTTTATGATTGTAGGCTGCCCAGAATTACCTTGAGGTAAGATTGGGGGCCTATAAATTTTATAAATAAATAGATATTTTGTATACTACCTTCCTGGTTACCCAATATTGTATGTTTATGCACAATTAATCTTGGATTTATTCAAAATAACATGAGCTAGAAAGCTGCTACCTAACTAACTTGTGATAAAAATTCCACACTTGCTTCTATGTTTCATTTTCCTATCCTCAGGTGCTTCCAAGTTCCCTGGGTGGGCTACATAATGATGAGTGGGTCATTATTCCACACCTGTCCTGGAGTGAGCAGAGAACTATGAGATTTGCTGTGCCTGTTGCGGATCTCTCGCTCCCGTCTCTCCTGTTTCTGTTTCAAGTCACTGCAATCACGTAACTTCCTTCCAAATGTCAGATTTTATACACCTTGAGGCTACCTTTGCACCAGGACAGAGAAAGGGGGGGGGAAATCAGATACCACTAAAGCCTGTCTCAGTTGATGGGCCAAGGAGGAGGCAAAGGCAATGACATGACAGCATGATATTAAAAAAATATTATAATTGCAAGAGAAAGCTCATAGAATGTATTAAAGTTAGTTCCTCTTGCTACTCAGTGTGAAAACATTTGCTGTTGTTGGATGCATGGCAAGGTGAACCAAGCCCATACAAGCAGAGAGCTCCAAAGATATGTGCTCAGAAGGGCAGAATACAACAAGCCAGTACAGGTGTAGCAATATCTATTGAGCTGATTCTGTGTAATTTATCTAATAATTCCAGAAAGCTACTAAGATTTCATAGCAAAGCTGAATTGCTCAATCAGAAGACGAGCTTTATTCAAGAGTGAAGTGCTCTGGGCTGGGAAGTAAGGAGATTCCTAATAAATCTATAGAAACTGTGCAAATAACAGATCTGAGCACTCTGATTCTACAGAATAGGAAAAGTGAATTAGTAAGATCCCATTTCCAGGAGGAAGCACAATATAGTACTCCCTTAGGAATTGTAGGGTGGAGTATATCACATACAAATCAATCTTCACAGTTTTGCTGGAGTTTGGAAAAACAGAACTCAACAGGACATGCAGAGGACATGTAGAGAAGTAGAAAAACCACATTCTAACACAAAAAGAAAGTGGTTGCATGAAGTTACAAACAGGCCTGCAGAGTCAACAGTATGATTGCCTGCACTCTGAGATGTTGGAAAATTTACAAGATTCATCACAGCAGATTGCTTCAGAGTTTATTAAAAAAAAAATAAGAAGAAATCCTGGAACGTGAAACATTGCTGAGTGCTATTCTGCAGTGAAATTGGGCTGTGCTTGCAATTAGTATTAGCTTGACAACTTTATTGTACTGAGCCTGAATCCAGAAACAAACTGTACTGTGACAGGATTTAAAGATTCTGTATCTTTAATGATATGATGGACATTTAATTTACTTAATCTAGGTTTATTCTTATTAAAACCAGTATTTTATATAATTAGGTGATAGGTGAAGCAGAATAAAAGACAAATAGCCAATATCTAGTAGTTGATAACTACCCTGATATTTTATTTATGATTTGCTAATTAATCCCACTTTCAAGTTAGAAGTTAAATTTATTATGGCATAGAGTAGCTTTTAGTGAAATATACTTGTATATATTTAAACCAACAATGAAATTTGGGGGAAAAACTTTCCTTTTAATTTTTTTTAAGCGTGAGCACTATTAATCATATTATATATTAAAAAGAATAATAGAAGTAAGCAAATCAAGCAACTTTTGTTCCAACTGGTAATTTGGTTCCGATTTGTGACTTAATTCTGGCTTCCAGTTCAGAATAGAAAATCAACTTGATCCAAATCATTGAAATTACTTAAAGCAATACAGGCTTCTAGTAGCATTAAACACTTTTTACACATGTGTGAAAGTATCCCAATTGCCCATAAATTGAAGGCATCCAATTCTATTGATAAAGCCAGTTTAATTTGGTGATTTGATTGTATTGGCATCAACTGTCCAAACTGACAATAAACAAAATTGACTGCTGTTAACATGAAGTGATATTTGTTTAAAACAATTTATCGACACTCCAATTGTAATACAATAAAACATTGTAATATGGAGCATTGCTGTTTATACTGAAATATTCACATTCCATTCTGCCTTCTGATTGGTAAAGCATCCTATCAGCGTTTGGTGCCCATAGAACCCTCCTAATACTGTTTTGTCTGCCCCAGCTCCTGCTGAGTGGCTCTTAGCTAAAGATTTTTGAAATGTCTGAAAATCTCAGGGTTTTTTTTCTGAGTTTCCTTCCCTTTTGTGTCTGTTTGCTACTGCTTTGTCCATAACACAAAGACAATTTAAATCACTATTTGTTTATGTGCCAATGAGATCTGCAACAACATTCAGCTGCATAGAGAGAATCAGTTTAATATTCCTGCCATCCATGCACTCCTTCAAAACGTTCATTGACTCCACTCTTTATCCTGACTTGTTCAAATATTTAAACACTGAAAAGATTAAAGACTCCTTACAGCTTTACTACTGCAGTTTACAGATTTTAGATGACCATGCGGTAGGCTTCAGAAGTGGATATAAAATGACAATTGTTGCTTATTAATTCTTGGAATACCAGTTTGCATGGTAATTTGCAATCATTTGTTGTCCTAGCTTAGTCTTCAGCTGTGGCTTCTGGGTATGATAACTGGGAATACTTCTCTAAAACATATGGAATCAAATGGTTTCTGAGAGATAAACATTTATCCTAAGAAAAAGATACACTAGAGATGATTGTAAAGTAAAATGGTTTGAAATTGTTGATGCCACCAAAATTAGAGTTATGAATAAGTTATAGTGTGGCATCAAGAATTACCAGAGAACATCTTGCCCAGCACAGTTACATCCATTTGGTACATTTACTGAGGGAGAGGGAGCGCCAGGTTTCCCTCACCCTTGCAGTATGGAAATGTAATTGGTTCCTACTCTCAGATGCCAACAAAACCCTCGAAATTATTTTTATTTCAACAGACCATCGAGTCCTAGAGTGTTTTTGATGCCCAACTGTGCATTATTATTTATGATAGCTTTTTTATATTGTATATTTTAATATATGGAGATAATATTTGATGAGAGAGAGAGAGAGAGAATCCTATCTCACTGTCTGATTAGTCACTGTTAACTGGACATCTTCAAAGAAGCATGTCATATGTGAAAAATAGCAATAAGCTAGAGTGGGCAATACTTGTATGTTATCATTCCAGAACTTTAAGTGCTGGTCAGTAAGAGTTGAAGTGTGGGCTGCACCATTTATGCAAAAAAGCAAGACAATCATTCTGATATACTGTTCACTGCATATGGAAAGTCACAGGGTTGTGATGGTGATGAAACATTCAGAGATGGATAATAAAGTAAAAGTATACATAAATGTACATGGAGCAATTGATGGTATTACGATAGTTGGTATATATTTTAGAGACAAGGAAGGGCCGGCACATTATTATTTTAACTATTCCTATCTTCAAAAACAATGAAGGGATGCTATTTCCCAGTATATACACCAGGGTTCTGTTTTGTTTTAGAAAGGCAGGGCAGATTAACAATACAAGCAGTTTTTTTTCCTGTTCTTTGTAATGTTTTGTTTGGCTGAAATCACTTTATAAATTTTGTCCATGTTTGTTGCATTCCTGCGAGTTAGCTGAACTCACGTCTGCATCTAAGATCATGATAAGAGTCTGTCGGTTTAAGACAGGACATGAGAGGATGTGACAGGCTGACTCAGCAGTAAG
>JANHFL010008383.1:178205-209125 GCA_032468155.1 Oxyrhabdium leporinum
ATCTATCTATCTATCTATCTATCTATCTATCTATCTATCTATCTATCTATCTATCTATCTATCTATCTATCATCTATTTATCTAATTTTAAAACTGCCCATCTCTCACACAGAGGAGTTCATTGTTTGGTGAAATGGAACACTGCAGTCTACTACTTGAACTTTCTATCACCTTGAAAAATGTGCATTTGCTGTTCCAGTTGTTCCTGCCCATATTTAATCAAGGTGTTGCTTTTTTTTTATTAAGGGCTCATCTTCATGGCCCAGCAACCAACCACTTTGTTGTTCCAGTTTATAATGCACAATTTTTCTATTTCCCCCCAATGTAATGGATATGAACTGAAGTACTTCCTTCATGCTGATGTTTGGTATTGATGAGGACTGGGTCTTGCCAAGGTCCTATAAGCTAGTTCAGATTGCTGCAGAGATGTCCCCTCCTTTCTGGTCATTGTGCACTGCCCTCCATGATTATTTTGGCTTTAGTTGGAGAGAGATGCTGTGTACCAAGGTATTCGCTTATGCAATTCTTCTCTGGTGCTGGTCAGACATCCTGCAGGTGTAGAGCTCTTCTAAATAATATTAAACATAGTTTTTTTTAAATATAAATTTACATATGATTAAAAAAGAGGACTAGTCCTGTGATGTACAGGAGATTAGTTGAGAGAATCAGATTGTAACACCCTGTATTGTGGATGTTCTAAATACTTTCATTACAGATTTTCCTTTTACCAGCAAAGTTTTATGTGCGGCCACACTTATTTCTATCATTATTTGATGGATAATAATGTTCGTGCCATTTTATCTTCTGCTGACATTTTTATGCTCCACTGACAACTTCTGAGTGATGCTGATCACAGTGACTAATTGCCAGCATTGCCATTTCCATGATTGATTACTTTCAATCAACCCTTTCTAGTTCATCTGTGCTCCTCTATTCAACTGTAAATTTGGATGCATAACATGGAGGGGAAATGAGAGAGGGACTCTGACAATGTACCTAGAGAACTCTCTTTTATTTACTTCCCCATGCATATGGTCCTTTTTATACACGGGTTTTACATTCCTCCAGTGCTGATGTCAGAAACATCCAGGGTGATAGATTGGTGCCATGGAATACTGTAGGTGAGCTGTTATTCAGGGGACTTGAGAGATGGCCATACTCTCTCTCAAGGGCTCCTGCCACACTTAACCCATCCCTCTCTAGAACATGCTAAGGTAACCAATTAATGTTGGGTTTCCCATCAGCAGGTGGGAAGGGCAATAAATCCAGGGAATCCACCAATGACTTTCTTTAATTTATCCTGTATGAAACCTGTAAAGGCAGCATCATTGTTATGGAGCCAAATTAGACTTTGGTTGTCAGCACAGTCCAATTAATCTTGGCATCCTTTTCTGCTGACTCAAGAAGAAGAAGAACACAGATGAATAAAATCATGAAGAAAAGCCCTATATGTTGGTTGAGAGACATTAGAAAGCAGTGGCAGCTAGGTTTATTTTATAAGTTAGCATGTGTTTTTATTCCAGTAACGAGGGATATCAGAAACAGCAATTTGGCAGAGATGTCTAGTCCCTGGGGCATTGACTGCAAACAAAAGCTAGCTATTATGTTCACATTAAAGACTAAACCTATTATTTGTGTGCAACTTCTGTTTTCTTTTGCAAGTATCCACATCATGCATCTGGAAGGAGAACAAACAAAAAAGGTGTGCACAGATATGTATGCATCTACATAGCTTATTCTGTCTTTGTGGGAAGAGATTGCATTTTGGAATGAGAAGCTAGTTTTCATTACAAATGAGATATTAACATATTCTTTTTCCCAGTAAGTCTTGGGAATTGTGAATGCCATGTTTTGAGTTTTGGAAAGGCTTTTTTTTTTGTTCAACAAAAAAGAGGCAAGTCAGTGCAAGTACAGACTGGGTGGGGTGCAACACTGAAAATATAGTTTGTAGAGAGATGGAAACACAGCTTGGTTTGTGTGAAAAGAAGCTCATTATCAAAACCCTTTTAGAGTTCTGGGTCTGGTTTGTTTCAAAAAACAAAGTGGCTTTTTGGTATTCTGTATTGCAATATGTCATTATATTTACCTGAAAAGAAGATTGAGGGTTTTCCCCCCAAATATTTGATCCTTAGAATGGGTTACTTTAGATTGATGTGTGTATTAAGGCAGAACACTTTTCTTTCTAAGATTTTCAAAAATATAAGGGGTGCTAACATTTTTGTGTGCTTCAAATTCAGGGACAGTATCCTTTTGTATTGCAACATGAAGTGTATCCTGAAACCTCTACTCTGAAAGTTAAGCATAAACTCTCAAGTTCATACAGCTCTTCCTTCAATGAGTATGTTAGGTTAGACTATAACTGAACTTCTCATTGAAATAGGGGTGGTGGAGTATAGATGACTATCCAGTAACTGGCAGGTGTCAAAAGTTCTTTTTTTCAGCAAGGCTACATTTTTGCCTACAAAATGCCTCCCAGTATTTGGATGACCAAATTAGGCATTCATTAACAAAAACATTCTTCAAGGGGTAGATTTAAATCAGACCTTCCTTACCTGGTACCTTCCAGATGTGTTAGAAAACATCTGTCAGAACTGCTAGCCAAGGAGCATGAAATGTGTAATCAGATATGGCTAAGATATAAAGAATCCCACGAAATCCTCGCACATGCTATTAAATACTGGTAGGATACGTGTGCATGTATGGCAACAGGTATTGTACTAGCATTCACACATCATTGTCAGAATATAAAGTTAGTTGCAACTGTTCAGGCTAAAGTTTCAGTGTAATGCATATACAATGGGAGTATATGCCATTGAACATAACGGAAATGCCTCCTTTGTAAATCAAGCATTTAGACTGAATTATATAGATGCATATTCTGTTTAAAATTAGCAACTTTAAATATGTGAAAATGGGCATCACATTATAGTAAAATAAATGAATACAGTTGAGACTAGAATGGATCCATAAAAGATGATTTACTATTTCCTGCCCTCAGAACAGAGTTATTGATTATTATCATATGCAGAGGATCTTGTATACTTGTGCACATGGCCTTCTGGATATTGCTGAACTAAATCCCTCAACAATTGCTCCACTAGTTAGGACTGATGAGTCTTTAATGGCAACAGAACAAATAAAAAGCCACATATTATATGTTCTTTGTGGTTTTCTAAAACCTGTGATAAATATCTACATAAGTAAATGTAGAATTTTATTTGAAGTTTTTTGGAAGTTTGCATTAGTCTTCAGTGATAGGAAAATAAGGTGAAAACTGCTTTGAGCAAATGAATCTTGGATATCCTCATTCTTATTACACTGACATCAAAACAGAGAAGTGGGGTGGATCTAAGGATAATACTATGCAATATCAGCAATAATATTGGCAATCCTTAGAGGTGGTAAGAAATAATACGTATTCTTATTCAGGACTGTCTCTGCCAACATGGAAAGGCATGTTTTGGGGGGTGAAGACAGCAAGAAGACTAGATTATGACAAGAATTAGTGTTTGAAAGATGCAACAAACTTTGCCAATTTATACTTCTATTGCAGTGTCCCCCACCCTTTTGGGCACCAGGACCAGATCCATGGAGAGGAATTTTTCCATGGGCTGGAGGGAGTGGGGTTCATGTGCTGCCTGCATCCCATGGATGAAGCTTTGCTTTTTTGCATGGCCCATTTTCTGGCATGCCACGGACTGGTGTCGGTCCATGGACCAGGGGTTGGGGACCCCTGCTCTATTGAGTGCAGTGACTATCCCATGCATGGAATTGTATTTTGGAAATATTGACTCTCAGATGCCTTTTCTGGGAGCAGCATGTTTTTGACTGGTGCCCCTTATTCAGCATGATTCAGTCATTGTTCCTATCAAAGTAAATGTTATTTCTATTGAGTCCAGCACCCAATCTCTCCCAGTTTTTTCCCCCTTGTCTTTGTCAATCAGATGAAAAATAACATTAATCAAAGACATTTTCTCGTTTTCCTTCCCTTCTGCTTTCTTTCTATGTCCATCAGATGTACAATGGAACACTCAAAAGAAATGCAGCTGAGAACAAACGCTACAGTTCCTACAGCCAAATGGACGGTTGGGGTAGCAAGCATTATAACAAGATCTGCAATCCTACACATGCTGGCAGTGACTACTGCTTTGTGCAGAAATTGAAGAGTAGTCGGAGTGAACCAGACCTCTACAATGACCCTCCACGAGGCACACTAAGGAGAAATCAGAGTGGAAGCCGGGTGAGTCACAAGGCGAGTCTACATCGTCACAGCCTCTACAGCAATACATGCAACAACCAGGAAGGAATTACAACCCTCACAAGGACAAGTAAGATAATTCCAATCCGCACCCCCTCTTGCACTTCTGCTAACAAGCAAGATGCAGTCTATGCCCAGCCTGTAGCCAGCAAGCCTGATGCAATCTACAGACAAGGTCTCTCCAAGTAAGTCTCTGTGCGTGTTTTCTCTGTGCAGCCCATGATGTAGAAAATTATGTTCAAGTAATGACATTTAAACAGCATAATGAAAACCCAGTTGGAGCATTTTGGTTTCCATCACCTTGAAAATAATAATTAATAATAATATTCACCACTTCAGAACCTTACTCTGACATACTTCATATGACTTTGATAGAATTTGCCTGCGCAAGGAAGCCATTTAGGCGACAATCCTAAGCACACTAATTAGGAAGTAACCTTATTAGAATTGCATGGTGTGGCTGTCTGTTATGTATAAAGAATCCTTAAGTAGGAAAATAAGTGGTATCCATATTTAACAGTAGATCAATACTGCTATTGTTTATTAATATATTTCCCTGCTACACCATTGATAGCTGAATGTTTAGCACCACAATTCAATATCTAATCAGTGATTGAGTTTTTCCAAAGGAAAACTACATATAAAGATCTAAAAGTTCCAATAGAATTTTTTTTTATTTTTACTTAACCTTTATTTAAAAGACCTCAACTGTTGGAATAAAAAGAAACCCAATAATAATTTCTATATTCATAGAATGTTTAACCAATTCTGAATATTAACTACTCGTGAACATTGGATAGTGAGCTATATGGCTCAGCTTCTCTTGTGGAATGCCCTCTTAAGTGGAACATAGAGTTTACTATAGTACACATGGAATCATTAAAGCAGCTATGTCTTTTTCCTGGTTCACATGATGGCTTCTAGGGAATCTGTATGATTATGTTTGAACACACTTTTAGAGACAGCTGGAATCAGCTTTTGAAGAAACAGTGCATACTTGAAAATGAATCTGGCTGCTTTAACACAAACATGTTCTGCAGCAGTTCTTTAACTGCATGCTAGATTCAGCTTCATATATTTTAAATTAGAAGATCTAGAGACATGTATATATGAGCCAGCATTGGAAACCTTCCTGAAAATGAGGTGGGTGATGGTATGCAAACTGTTCTGTTGTAATAAAATATATTAGGACTATTCTACATGCAGCCGTACAAGTGGCATGCTAAAGTTTAAAATCAAGCAGCCTTTCCAAACTTCTTAAGAAATGATGATTACAGATCCAGGTTCCTATTAAAACAGAGTTGCTTTCGTCTCTTAAACTACTGTGTGGGAAACACTTTCCTCTGCCAAACATCTTTCAGGAGTGGCTCCTTTGGAGCACCCTTTCTAATTGGGTGTGGTTCATCTTGTGAAACTGGTCCAGATTGGGGAGTTTTTGCCTTGAAGCACAGGCCTGGCTGGTGACTCTTCCATCCAGTAGAACCAGTTCCTCTTTGGGAGCTGTTTCATTTCTAGAACTGAGACTACTTGGTCCTGTACCATAGTGGGAATGGGATAGAATTAATGTGATTGTTTTAAAAAGGGCACCGTGAGTGAGTCACTTTTGAAATCAGCCAGAATGGAAAGTTCAATTTGTATATTTCTTTTCGTTGAAATAAATAAAGAAATACTTAGAGATGTGCACCTACCTCAGGGATTGACAGTTTAATTCTTGGGAGCCAAGAGAGCTGGAGGATTTTTTTTTTCATATGCATTATTTTCCAGGTCAGTTGAAATTTGGAGGTTATATTACAGAGATTTGCTTAATATATGGAACAGGGCACAACAAGCTTATGGCTGGAGTAATGAGAAACTGATCAAAATTGAAATTTACCCAACTCAAAGTCTTGTTCAACTCTGAGTACAGAACCCAGCTAATGAGTCCAACAGTTTCTACATGAAACATGTGATTCTACTTCTGAACTGTGATTACCCTGCCTCTTGCACTTTAGCCTTGCCTTTTTCCTCTGTAGAATCATCCCGTTCATCAGTCATGCCTTTGAATGTGCTAAAGCATTCTGATTACTGTTATGAGCTGTGTCAAATAGTGCTCAATAATTCTCTCCCAACAAGCTGAATCCATTTGAATCCATTTAATCTAACTCCAATTCAACTCCATAGGTTAGGCATTTTCTTTACATATCTCTTAAAAATACCAAAATCTGGTCAGAGAATTTATGCCTTAAAGACTAAGGATAAATTATCAAGAATTTATTATTCATTTTAAAAAAGGGCTTGCAAAAGAGCAGAAGTTGTGATTCAGGTCTCCATCCTTATATAGTTGGGTCAGGACATGTTGATTTTGTTACTACCTCCATTCTTGAGTCCCTCAAAAATCAGTGTGAAGTCACTTGTGAACATCTTCATGATTACAATTGTCAAAAACACTGAAATATTTTATGAGATTTAGAGAAAAACACAAGACATGCTATGAATATCAATGTATTCTCAGAGATGAGCTCACAGTAATGTTACGAATGATGTTATCTTACTGGACACTAAAGTTTCCAATCCCTGGCTTAGTTATGTTGCCTACACCAAAACAGAATAGGTTCATATTCCAACATTTATTTAATCACTTTTAAAGGCAAGTCACTGTGTTTGGACCACAGACCTAATCATAAAAACCAACCCACATTGGCAAGGTATTGTACCAAAACCAAATTACTCATCTGGGTTTGTATAGTGTATGATTCTAACATATGCAAATAATTACTACTACTACCACCACTAGCAGTATCGCTAAACAATGCTTACTTGTCAGGTTTATTTCCTGGGAAAGCATAGTTGCTCATTTGGCAAACCTTCCTCCAATAAGGAATTATAGAATGCAGTCCCCTTTGCTACTCATCATACCTTTACCAATACATAGTTTTTACCACAGCTAAGAATTCAACTATAAGAATCATGGAAATTAAGATTATGCCTTAGGAAACTTCTAAGAGATCAGGATTGGAAAAATCAAAAAGAAGGCAAGGGGGAAAAAAAGACAATGTCAGGAAATAAAGAAAGGAGAAAGAAAAGAAGAAAATATGAGTGGAGAACCTAACAGGAAAAAAGAGAATCTCAGAACCACTTTCATACCCTCAGCCATTGTTTCAGTCATTCCCTATTGACAATTCTTAATATGAAGAAGCATTATATATCACACCAGACTATCCCAAATATTGGAAATTCTATGAAACTCTACAGTTGTTATATATTCCCAAATCTCTTTTCACACAATAGAGAATCATAGAGACCAAAACCAAAATCTGGGATTTTCAGGATTCCTCAACTATGTGCTTTTTAGTTTGATATGATTGAATGGCACATTTATAGCAGCAGAATTTTTTCTGTCTGCAAAGAATGGAAGAAACAATCTTTATGGGAACACTGACCAAATATTCATTCTGACTGATAGTCAAAATAATATTTAACTGATAAATATGAAGAATTCAAATAATTCAATTCTTTAACTTTTCAGTTCTCTATTGTACAAATGCAACAGTTAACAAAGCAATCTTGCCTTGTTGTTATTATAGAAAGAAAATTAGAATGTTTCAGATGGTGCAATCTATGTAATTTTTTATAACCACTTTATTATGCCTTCATAAGACCATACTTGAAATATTGCATCCAGTTTTGGTCACCACGATATAAAAAAGAAGTTGAGACTCTAGAAAAAGTGCAAAGAAAAGCAACAAAGATGATGCGTGGGCTGAAGGCTAAAACATATGAAGAAGAGCTGCACAAATTGGATATGTCTACTTTGAAAAGCAGGACTAGGAGAGATATGATAACAGTGTTCTAATATCCAAGAGGCTACCTGAGAGAAGAGAGGGTCAACTATTCTCCAAAGCAACAAGAAGCAATGGATGGAAGTTAATCAAGGGGAGATCCAATCTAGAACTAAGGAGAAATTACCTGACTGTTAGAACATTTAATCAGTGGAACAGTTTGCCTTCAGAAATTGTGGATGCTTCAGTACTGGAGGTTTTTAAGAAGAGATTGGACAACCATTTTCTGAAATTATGTTTCGTGCTTGAGCAAGGGATTGTACTAAAAGACCTCCCAGGTTCTTTCCAGCTCTGTTATTCTGTTATATATTTTATACTTAGGATGATTTTATGTAATCGTGATACAATTATGAGTTATTATTAGCAGAACAGAAGTTAAAGCATATATCAATAAAGAGCAGGAATCAAAAGAGGATCATGATCAGCATATAAAAAGGCTGGCATATCAAACAAGAAATCTGGGAAATAAAGCTTTAATTTAAGAATAACTCTGTGTTAAAAGAATAACTAAACATAATGATGATTTGGATACTTAATACAACACTACCAATGGATGAAATTATAGCATAGCAGTATTCCCAACTCAACAAGCCTCTCCAAAAGTTGCTTTCATTTATTTAATTAAATCATGAACATTTTGAAATCATGAAAACTAACATTTTGAAATCATGAAAACTAAGCTCATGCCTGCTGAGAAGTCAAAAGAATCACACAATTCATATTTCTTTTTAAAATAGGCCGTGCTGCATGATGTCCAGGGCAGTTTTGAATGTTTCTTCTTTTCATATTCAGAATATGTCATGATGAAGTGGATTATGGAGCAATGACCATCCAGAAAGCCATTCAACTCCTGTGTTCCTCAGATGAGAAGAATCAGGCCATGGGTGCCTACTATCTCCAGCACACCTGTTTTCAAGATGAATCTGCCAAGCAAGAGGTAAATATGTTATTTCAGCTTCATGTTGGAAGCTTAAAAATGCAGAACAATGTCAGAACACTTTTTTTCTATAGCTCCAACAGGAACATCAGATTAGGAACCAACAACATATTCATTCAACAGCAAATAAGTTATTAAAGCAGATTGCATGGATAAATAAACTTGGTTTTACACCCATATTTACTTAATATTCATATTATATTTATTCACAAATAATTTATATTTGAGAACCTAAACTTATAGTTGTTAGAAGTATCCCTGATTGGAATATACTTAAATACTCTTATTTGAATGAAGACAAAAGTTTTATACAAGATTTACTATATTTGATTAATTATTCTAAAGATATGGTTATTTTTAATATATTCATTATGGATTCAAGAACTGTATCCAAGAAAATCTTGAGTTTGGAACATTTAGCCATTACTTCCTAAGTAGCAAACAAGCACCACTGAAATTCCAACTGTATTCAATTTCATCATTAAAATGTTTCTTTAGAATGGTTAAATTAATATCCTCCTGTTCTAAAATCTTTACTATTGATCAATAATATAATTAAGCTCTCAGAAACAAAAATAAATACTGCCATTTGGAATATGAGTTAGAAACTTCATCAAACAGTTTAGTAATTGTATATACAATGTTATAAATGTACACAATATTTACAAATTAAATTGCTTATCAATCAGAAATATTCTATTCTATTCTATTCTATTCCATTCTATTCCATTCCATTCCATTCCATTCTATTCTATTCTATTCTATTCTATTCTATTCTATTCTATTCCATTCCCTCCACTCCACTCCACTCCACTCCGTTCCGTTCCGTTCCATTCCATTCAAAAGAAAACCATTGGGGTCCAAGAAGCTGCCATATAGTTCTGAAGACCTGAAATGTAGGTAGCAGCCATTACCTCAACCTCTCTTGTATATGTGCCAAGGAAGGTTACATATGCATACTTTCTGCAGTAGAGCCTCCTTAAGGCATATATTTCAACGTTACCATCAACTTTTAACACAAAAGTTTTGTATTGACTAAAAGAACAGCAGAGCTTTATGAGCAGTTTTGTTCCATGCACATTTCAATTATTTCTTTTTTAGGTTTACCGACTTGGAGGCATTGCCAAGCTGATTGAACTTCTGCGCAGTTCAGATGAGAATGTGCAGCAGGCTTCAGCTGGGGCCCTTCGAAATTTAGTCTTCCGAAATCCAACTAACAAATTAGAAACCCGCAGGCAGAATGGAATTCGAGAGTGTGTGAGTCTCCTGAGGAGGACTGGGAACACTGAAATACAGAAGCAGTTGACAGGTATTCTTTTGTTTTACAGCAAGGTGAAACAACAGTGGCAATGAATCACAGAATGCAACTAAAAGGATACTTCGGACATTAAAAGATACACCTCTTCAAGAAATGGACGCTAGTTATTAGGGTGGTTGAAAGATTAAGTGATTCATTGTGCTTCCATTGATTTGTATTAGAAAAAATTAGGATAGCCTCTTTTTCTTGTGAATTGGAAAATTTTGCAAATATATCTTACCACTTAATAGGAAAATAATTATCTCATATTTTCTTTTTTGTTCCATATTTCAGTAACATTCCTGTATTAAGATAAGGCTAAATGTGATCAGAAAATAGGCTTCTAGTATCATCCTTCAGTGATAATTTACTTAGAAGACTTGCTTGACTTCAGTGAATATTTAGAGATAGACTTTCACATCACTCTGACTTGCCTGTTTATATGGAAAGAGTCACACTGCAAACTCCAGCAACAAACCTCTTTAACTTAATTTCCAGGATTGCTCTGGAACCTGTCTTCCACTGATGAACTGAAAGAAGATCTGATACATGATGCTCTTCCAGTTCTGACTGATCGTGTTATTGTACCTTTTTCTGGATGGTGCGATGGTATTAGCAATAGATCAAGAGACACTGTTGACCCAGAAGTTTTCTTCAATGCTACTGGTTGTTTAAGGTACATCATTGGACATAATATTAATATTTTAATCATATCATTAAAAATCACCGAGAATGAGTTTAAAGTTATCCTGGAGCTATCCTCCAAAAGAGCTATATGTTGTTTTGTTTTGTTTTTCAAATATTTACAAAGACAATGATATCAATAATATAAAGATAAACAATAAAACTTTAAAAAGATGGAAGAACTCTGCATCCTTTTGCATATAGCTGGGATTCTGTTGCTTACAAAGGTAGCTATTTAAGCCTTACCTTCAGTGGAGTTGGTGATATGAAGAATGGTTTCTGGGACCTTACAGAATTGGATCATGCATGCTAGCAGACTTGTGTGAAGGAGGCATTTCCTTCAGTGTTGGTTTCCAAGCCATTTAGGTCTTTGAAGAAAAGCAGTAGTACCTTGAAGTGGCTTGAAAGGAAATAGGTAGTCACTAAGCTTCTTTAAAAAAAGCTGTTCAAGGAAAGAATGCCCATCTAAACTCTTCAATTGCCGCAATCAAAGCTTCTGAATTAGATAATGCAATCATCCGTGTAAATAAATATATTTGGATGTTGCTGTTGTTTAATTAAATGACAAGCAGGTGCAATATCTATGTTATGTCATAGATAAAAGTCCAACTATATTGTTACAATGCAATCCTTCCTGCTTACTTTTCTGATAATTTAAACAATAGCCTTTGGCTACTGATTTTCCATAAAGAGTCCTATTGTATTGACTTTCCTAACTAAAATACCTTGAACTCTGTCAGTCACTCCAATTTACACTATACAAGGCAATTTGTGGGCAGAGAATTTGCTCATGCTTGCAAAAATCAAACCGACCTTGGCATGCAGATATTAGTTCTGACTTGTAGCTTTCAACTACCAGTCTCTTAACTGCCAGCCACTAGGAACTATTGGATAGGTAGATGAAACATATTTGCAATTAGAAAATTTAATCAACTGTAGCATTGCCTTAGGACAGGGATAGGCAGTAGATAGATCAGAAGCTACTGGTATAATTTTGGGTGATCTGTAGAAGATTAAGAAGAATGTTTGGCTCTTAATTGAATACCAATAGCAAGTATTGAATGTATTTCTTCCTTAAACTAAAGTGCTGAAATCACTGTTTGGGGAAAAACAGGGATCTTACAAAAGTGAGACTTCTTCCTTATTTTGTGGTTTGGTTTCAATGTAACATTCACACGTGTTCATATTAAGTAATTTATTATAAAGAACCCCAACATATCACATCTGTACCCATTGAAGATACGGTATGACATATTCTGTCTTCAGTTACTTTATTGTATCTTCTGTTTTGCTCCTCCTTGGAGCAAAATTCCCTTTACAATAGTTAGAACTATATGTGCAACTGATTTCTACATCTGCATGTTGCTGCTACTCCTTTTTTAAATGTTTTCTAAAACTCATCCATGGGCAGATTCATTAAGATGTACTATAATCCTGTCTAAACAGTTGTCTATTTTATCCAAATGTCTAATCAAATAATTTATTACCATTTGCCCTCAGAGATTTTCATTGAGGTTATTTATTCTGTTATGAAACACAGATTTAACTATAAAGTAGCTGAGTAGAAAGGGATGAATTTGAGTGTTTGTTCTGTGCCCTCAATTGCCCAATATTGGAGGTGTGGTTTCCAACTATCATGAATTGGAAAACAGAAAATATAAACTTGCTTAACTCCATTTAAAACAAAATGCAAACCTTCAGTCTGTAACTACTGAAATCCAGGGGGAGAGGAGGATAGGGAAATCTTTGCGAAACCTGCTTCTGCTGACATGTCTAATCAAATATAACCCATTTTTCATAATTCCTCTGTGAATTCTAGTTGCTCCTTCCCTGGCCGTAATAAACTTGCTCACTCATTATCTATACTGTTCTTCTCCCTGATGCTTCCCAGATGTGTTGGACTTCAATGTCCATGATTTCCATGATTCATACAAGCTTTCAGTACTGGCTGGGTATAATAGAGATTGTAGTTCAACACACCTGGAAAGTTACAGGTCAAGGAAGGTTTGTATATGGAAAAGAAACAGCTCTTTGGTACGTTTTAGTGAATATTCCTAGCTCTACCCACAACAGATGCAGCCCTTTTGCATATAAAGTCATGTGCTAGGCGAGTGCCCTATGGCCCTCTCTCTTCTTTACTATAGTGACTTTGCAAATTAGTATGAATGTTACAGACTGCAAATCAATCAGATTATAATTCAAAGTTCATATCCACAAGCTCAGATGAAGCCTTTTGATCTGATATTTACTGCTTATGTATAAAATACTAAGCCAGGAATCATCAAAACTGCAAGAAAAAAATGAAGCTTATATATTCAAAGTGCATCTAGAATGAGAAAAAAGACCCACACAAACAGGAGACACAATTTTTATGGTGCTTCTGTGGGAGAGAATGTCAGTCAATACTGGACTGCTTTGCAGAGTAACTGCCTGTGTTCTCAGAGGCCAGCTGATATGAGATGGGATTGTTTTGTGATTATTCTTTGCAAATCTGTAGAATACAACTGAGGTTTAATCAGCTTACATTCTCAAAGCACCTCTAAAATTCACTGTATGAATCTTCTCCCCCTTAAAACAGGATTTTCTGAGATATTTAATGATTTTCTCTATGCCACATGTAAACTTAACTGAACAAAGTATTCTTTCTTTTTCTTTATAAAATCAATCTTGTAGGAACTTGAGTTCTGCAGATGCTGGACGTCAAACCATGAGAAACTACCCAGGATTGATTGACTCTGTGATGACATATACCCAGAACTGTGTGACAGTTAACCAGCCAGATGATAAGGCAATAAGATCTTTTTGTATACTTTATGAATTGGTACAGCTCTTGGTTCCATGAAAAATTAGCCATGGACCGAATCCCAGTGAATATATAAATATCGAATAGCTTTTTTTCACTCTTTCTCACTGTATCTTTTAGTGCCCCTTCCTGTAAAAAATTATATCCGAATATTGTGAGCTATAATGCTCATGATTACAATGTAAAGGGACGATTACTTTGGATCCAGTGAAGATGTCTTGCAGCTTTGGAGTTGCACTTTAGCAAGATCTGTATTCAATTTCAAAGGCCTTTCTTATTTCCAAATTTCTTGTAAGATGGTAGCTGCATCCTTGAAAGCACAAAATCCTGTTGTATGACAACGTAGATAGGAAGAAAGAAATGTTCATTATTACCAAATTCCAAATTCTATATACTGTACATTTGGAATACAAGCAGTTGTCAACCTATGACTAATCATTTATTGACCATTCAAAGTTGTGTGATGGATCCCCCAAATGGTATTTATGACACATTCTGTAATTCTGATGGCTGCCATGGTCACATGACTGTATTTCGAGCACTCAACAACCACTTGCAGAGTTCTGCAGTCATGTGACAGCAATTTACAATGTTTTTGCCAGAAATTGGCATTTACTTCAGTTTCTGGCAAAAACTGCCCATAGCAAACAATGAGTTGGCTTAATTATGACAGAGTTGCTTAATGATTGTGGTGCTTGTTTTATGACCACAGTGTTCTCTTAACCACGACTGGAAAAAAAGTCATAAAATTGGGTTGGTCATGAGATTACTCATTTTACACCATAATTGCCAGGCTCAATTGCAGTCATAAGTCAAGGATTACCTGTACCGTTAGGTTTTGCTCTAAAAACACATTCAGTACTACAGTCTCATCAAATTTTAAGCTTCATTTATTTTCACGTGTTTCTTGATTTATTATTTTCCAAACCTAATTTCTTCATAATCTTAGAATCAATTTCCTTCCGTTACCTTCCCATTTCTGTCCTAATGTGAACAATTCAGACAACTGTTACAAATTCCTTTTGTGTTAAGCATTTCGAGAAACACGTGGTTTCTATAACATTTTTCTCATCTTCTTTCTGGAGGAATCTTTATGGCAAGCAATTCACTGGGAGACCTGTTATAAGGATAATAGAATTTAAAACTGAGGAAAAAGTTTAATCTCTAAATTAAGATAACACATTAATATGTACCTCTGTGTATATCCAAAATAATGATGGCAAATATATTGGCATAATAAATAATTAATTATTTTGATTCTCATAGTCTGTGGAGAACTGTATCTGTATCCTTCACAATTTGTCCTACCGCCTGGATGCTGAAGTGCCGAATAAATACACCCATCTTAACCACTTGGCCAGAAACACTCACACGGACAAAAGCTTGACAGGCTGCTTCAACAACAGAGGAAAGCTAGAGGTAAGATGTGAAGCATTCATTTAGAAGGTGCCATTCAAGTGAAGGCACTTTTCTTTGAAATAAAGATAAGTATCCTACATCCCTTCTCTAGAATGGGATAGCTGCTCTTCACTAGCAGTTGCAGGTGTTAGAGCAATTGTTCAAGTCTCAAATCTGTATTTTCCCCGCATTTTTAAAAAAATGAATTGTTGAAACTTAGATCCCCAAATTTCATGCAATTTTGGAAATCCTTTGTGAAATCTCACCACAGCTGTCCTCAATTTCATGAGAATTCATATAAAAATGTCAAAACCTTAAAGAAGTCATTGAAACCTGATGAAAGGTTGATGTCTCAACTAGATCCTATCAATTCCTGAGGCAAGATTGTCAAATTCATGAATTTTGGCAATTATCGGAAATACTGAATCTTTATTTTTTAATTTGAACCTGAACCCCTGTACAAATTCTGTTCTGATGATTGTAAAGGAGTGTAAACGGCATCATAGAAAAACAGATATTTCTCAGATAATATCTCTATATGTTTTCAGTATTTTATCCAAGTGTGCCAATTGTATAAGATTTTGTAAGCTTGTGCCTTGGGGGCACAAATATATTGAGACACACTTTGTACCCTATTTAATTAGCAAGGTAAAATGATAAGTTAGCGTGATAAAATGTGGGCCTTTTGCACAATCTGAATGTTTTAGATTTTCCTTTTGATTTATCCTTAGTATGATGAATATAATCTACCACTTCCGGAAGAGGATTATAAACCTAAAGGTTCCAGCTGGCTGTACCATTCTGATGCCATCCGCACCTACCTGTCTTTAATGGAAAAGAGCAAAAAAGATGCCACCCTGGAGGCATGCGCTGGAGCTCTGCAAAATCTGACAGCAAGCAGAGGAATGGTAACTATTATACTTTTTCCCTACATGCTTGGTTGGGTTTTAGGGAAAACACTCTATTTCCTTCTTGTGAAGAAAATCAAACTGAGAAAAATGAAATTGTGAGCCATTAGTGCTCTCTGAGCTTGGGTGTTTGCTTGAAGACATTTGGTTACTCTTTATTAATATTCATTAGCTGCTGCACTGATAATGTTATCAAGTCAGGTAATGAAATACATGCAAGCAAACATCCAATCTAAGAGAGCATCTGCAACTCTCAGTTCTACCCTGAACTATGAATATTCTCTTCTATTAAAAAATACATTTATTTAGAGCAGGGGTATCAAACTCTCGTCATTATGGCGTCGTCACGTGACGTATCGGGACTTTTTTCCCCTTCGCTAAACCGGGCGGGGGCAGGGCCAGCACATGACGCATCCGGCCCACAGGCCATGAGTTTAACATACCTGATTTAGAGGATAATCAAAATCCACTGAAATCTGAGGATGTACCCATGTTTTTCTGTTTAGGCAATCTGCTGATAAAAAATTAACACTGGTAATAGTGATCAAACTTCTTGAATCAGAGAAAACATTTTGTATTAGCCAAATATTAATTAGAAAGATAATTGCTTTAAACATTTTCAGTGTAATAAATATACCCAAACAACAAGAGCAAAGATAGAAAATAAAAAATAGAGAAACAAATAAATTGAAAAAAAGAAAAGAAAAAAACCCATACAAATGCCTCCTGGTCTTTTTTCTAATGAGTAATTATCAATTTATATTTTTCCCTAACCTCTTAATCTCATTTTTAATCCCCAAATCCCAAAATTATAAAGTCAGTGTTTTCTTCCTTCAGCAAAAATACCATTTAAGGATTTCAGTCTTTTAAAAAAGGCTGCATTTTTTTTTTATTTTTTCTCAGACCAAAGTGTCAAATTCGCCTTTTCTTCAAGTTCAATTAATTTTGTGATATAATCTTCCACTTGTAATACATTACTTGGACTTAATGGGTTTTACTTGCTTCAATGTATGGAACAGTTAACATCCATGCAAAGAAGTTATAAAATAAAGTTCACTACAAAACAAAAACAAAAAATTAGAAGTTTTAATGCTACATGCTAATTTCTAAATTCTAAGCCTTAAATCTTAAATTAATTCTACACTAATATATGCATTCAAGTAGTTCTCAAGTCACAACGACAATTGGGACCAGAATTTCTGTCATTAAGCAATGCACTTGTAAACTTAGTTTAAGAATGACAATCTCTACAATCCGTGGTGCCATTGTTAGTGAGAATTGTGAATCATTAAGCAAGCACTTTGGGTGGCTGCTATTGCTCTCTGGGGGAGGGTGCATGAGTGTGTACAAGAGGCTGATGAGGCATGGTTTGAGAATAGAGGGGCTGGGAGAACATGCATTGGAAGGGAGTCTTACCTGAGTAACTTGTGACTTTCCCTGACAGTTTCCCCATTTACTTTGCTTGTGAGAAGCTGGCAGAGAAGGCTGTAAATTGTGATTATATGCTACCGCTCTTGTAAGTGCAAAATGGTTGCCAAGGAGCCAGATTGAAATCATGTGACCCTAGGGGCATAAGCATGGCCAGGACTTGGAGAACTGGTAGTCACAGTGGTATCATAGTGAAGTCATTGAGCAAGTGATCATTAGCTGTGCAATACCTGCAGTCTTATGCACTTTAAACCCAACTGCGGCTGAGGGAAGAAACTGACAAAGATATCATGTGCTCTCTGTGTGGGCCTCTTCTATTCTCTCTGTTTGGTGGCATCATGTGTGAATTCATGGCTCGTATGCGTTTACTGAAAAATCGGTCCTTGTTGGATCTGTTTGCAGAGAAAATTGTGGAGAACTATTTGAGGGTTTTTGTTCAAAGACTATTTGGGGGCACAGTGCAAAAAAGAGGTCTTGCCCAAGGTGTGTTTTTCAGGCTTTCACCTTTGCGACTCCAGGACTGAGCAAAGCCAAATTTTTAAGAATTTATGCTTTAACTGTTTCATAAGGAAGATTCCTTTTTGTATATCATATCTAAGTTTGGGCTTTGTCATTTACAGTTTGCTATCAAGGACACCTTTGTTTGTTCTTTGGTAACAAAATGGCAAAGCTCAAACTTAGACACTTGTGAGTGATATGCAGAAACAGACCTGGTCTAGCTTTGTTTTTCGTGGAAAGCTAGCCTGATGAAACAGCAAAAATAAAATGGCTAATGAGTTGTTTTTTGAATATGATTTTCTAGCAGTAAGGAATCCTGAATGCTCCTTGTTTCAGATGTAATTTTGTTTTGTCTTCTAGATGTCAAATGCAATGAGCCAACTAATTGCCTTAAAGGAGAAAGGGCTGCCCCGCATAGCACGGCTTCTGCAATCCAATAATGCTGAAGTTGTCCGATCTGGAACATCTTTACTGAGCAACATGTCTCGACATTCTATTCTCCACAAAACCATGGGTAGGCATTATTTTGTATTCCATGGGGCTCTCTGATATATCATTCCCATCATCTCTTCCTTCCACAATGCAAAAATGCAAAAACCCTTATGTTACAGGTAATTAAGACGTTGAGATTTTATAAGTATATCTTTTTTATGGAGCCTTCTATTTAAAAAAAAGCATCAATTCTAATTAAATAGGTATCACATTTCCTGTTTTATAATAATGCTTTAATAGTTGAAATTTCCCTCAACCTGTTAACTTTCCTCAAACTGTAATCCTGTTATTGGGCTACAACTCGCAGAATTCCTCAAGCATACTGACTGGGAATGTTGGATGTTGCAAATTTGACACATATAGTGAGCAACATAAAAGGATAGACTTCTCTAGTAGTTTTCCGAGTTGTCCATATTAATAGTTGCTGTATCATTTATTCATCAGTATTATGGGGTTCAAGATTAAATGAGTTGTGAAATGGAAACACAAAGGAGAGAAGACTGACTGACTGATATTTCTGGGCTGTGCTACTTTTCACATGAAGTGATGTTGCTTCATTTTTATGGGCCAAATATATTTTATCAGGAAATCTACACAAATTTCATCACCACCTGATGCTGATATGTTGCAGTCCTTTTACATTCAGAAAAACTAGACTCTCTTCATAAATATCTGAGAGTAGTTAATTTTTCTCCTAATCTCAGCCTGAGTAGCTCTTTTGAGAGAGTTTTATTCCATTATTTATTTAAAAATGGCCTCTTTCCACCTCTTTAGCTCACCAGGTGCTTCCAGATGTGACTCGCCTTCTAGCCCTCCAGGCTCCAGGTTCTAGCAACTATGGAGATATTATGACATCAGCTTGCTATGCCCTGAGGAACTTAATCATGTACAACCCACAGATGGCCAAGCCCTACTTGACTGGCAGTTTGATAAACAATGTAGTAGGCCTGTGCCGAAATGGGTGAGTAATAATATGCAACTGGGGGCACATGACAATGATACTATGCAATGTTGACATGTGGTGTGACTTAGAAGTATTTTACACATTGTATGATTTTTGTCTATATAACACATTCATTTTAAAGCCATTTTAATCAATAAATACTATATATATTCTACATACTACAGGACTGATTGAATAGCCTTATCTGTACCATCTTCCCACAATACTTCTCTAGGATTGAAGAATGTGGTTCACTAAAGCTAGTCCACAGCTTACAACCACAAGACCAGAAAATTTATCATTGGTGCATTTGTTAAGTGAGGCATCACATGACTGAACCATGACCTATTTTGCTATGGTTGTCATAGGGTCATTAAGTGAAATAACACAATTTAACAATCTTCCCTGCCAGCTTCCTCTTGACTTTGCTTGTCAAAAGCCAGGTGGGAAGGTTGCAAATGGTAATCAGAGATGTGCTACAGTTGTAAATGCATGAGAGTTGACAAGCACCTGAATCACAATTACATGGCTGCAAGGACAATGCAATGGTCATAGGTTTGAATTCTGGTCATAAACAGAATTGATATGTATGATTAAGAGAATTGATATTCTCAAAAACTGCATGAAACAAAGAACCCACCTCCCATAATCCAGGCTTGATTGACAGAAGATGATTCCACCAACATTTTAAAAATATCCCCTTCTCATAGCTACTCCATTCAGGTCTTTGTGCAGGGGCATTCATATCTGCCAGCTAATTACACATACCTCTATTATTTTGAAAACATTAAATCCTGAAAATGCATCATATCTTTTAGATAGAAGGAGAGGGGGGAAGGGAGGGAGAGAGGGAGGGAGAGAGGGAGGGAGGGAGTGGGAGAGAGAAAGAAGGAGAGGGAGAGGGAGAGGGAGAGGGTAGAGAGGAGAGAGGAGAGAGGGGAGAGAGAGTGAGAGAGAGAGAGAGAGAGTATTATAGCTCTGCTTTTTTAAATTACAGATCATATCCCAAAGCAGCTGAAGCAGCTCGAATGCTGCTATCTGATATTTGGTCAAACAGGGAACTCCAATCTGTACTAAAACAGGTAAAGTATTCAAGATGGGATCTTTTCCCACTTCTTATAAAGCAGTCCAGCCACTTCAATAAATAAAGTTATTATGTGAGTGTGCACTGTGAGAAATAGTAAAAGATAAATTATAAGACTGTTTTTGAAAGCAGGGGAACTGGGATTTTTAAAGTTCAGAATTATGGTTTTTCATTTAAGATGTCAAGATTTAATGCAGCCTCAAAATTCACCATTCATATGTACAATATATTGGGTGGTAGTAGGCACAACACATTTTCTAGAGAGCTAAGAGTTTAGATCTTTTCTCTGGAGATGCAATGGGAGGAAGGGAGCAGAAGAAGAAAGATAAATAAGTAGTAGGTTTCATTTACAGGTCCATGAATAAATTACTGCTTCAGAAACACATGTAGACTTATCTCCATGGGAAAAGATAAAATACGCAAATTTTAGAAAACATAGTTGCAAAAGCATAATATAGCAAATTAAAGAAAATAGTTGCAGAAGTACAGTTCTTTGATGTATTTTGAAATTGCACAAACTGCTTGAATATTTATATATGATCTATGTAATATAGTGACTGTAAAGTCTTTGGTTCAACCTCAGATTTCCTTTGAATGTAACAAGTGACTTGAAAAAGTGTTTGTAGAGAACCCTTTTAAATGTACCACACTAACGATCCATCTAAGTAGTTAACTTATTTAATTATGTTTAAGAAAAAGTCTTCTTCTCTTGATTTTATCTGTTCTTTGCCTTCCTTCCGTGTCTCATTCTGCAGCAAGGATATGACAAGAATATGATGGGATCTTTAACAGGAAGCACTTTTAGAACTTTGTCTTCCAGATTCTAAGAGACTTTGCATGTTTGGATTGCAGGTAAATGATTATGTCTGCTTTTTCAAAGTGAGAAGAAAGTCACATTTCCTACCTTGCAAAACATAATTATAGCAATATCAGAACAATTTCAAGTGCTGGATATGGGGCTGCACTTTCTCTGAAAAGGAACTGATTTTAAATTTGGTCACTACGATACTGGTACAGAAGGCACGGAGTACATATACCAGAGTTGTGGAAACCACACCCCTAACAAACCATTGGTCCGCTTAGCAACTATGGTGTTCACTTAACAACCACTGAGGTTGCATTATGACTGTCACAGAAAAGGCATAAAATTAGGTCAATCTTCTCTGTGAGTTGATGTACAATGGTCACGAGTTATGACCCTGATGGGAAGACTCCATTATGGTCATAACTTGAGAGCTACCTGTATTTAGAAGCATTTTTTTTGTGACTCCCAGAGTTCTTATAGTGAGTAGGTGCAAACTAGGGAGATTTAAAGGGCAAAGTAGATTCTTTAAGCCTTTCAGTTGCTTAAGGCACCCATATAATCCCTTAAAAAATTCTGACACTGCTTCCCCAAATCCTCCCTGACAACTCCTGGCATGCCAGGCAAAACCTGATGCAGCCCTTAAGCCATTAGAAGTTGCACACCCTTACTATAGACTAATTTTGTGTCAAGTGCATAAACCCCACATTGTTTCCAAATCTAATTAACATATTTTACCTGATCCCACACACTCCTATCTCTGTTACTGCTTTTTAAGGCAGTCTTCTTGGACTTAAAAATAGGTGTCAATCTTGTGGGAGAGTGGCACTAAAAGTACCACTTTCTTTCTGAAGCCTCCAAAGGACTTTTTGTTTCTCTTGTTTGACTGATTTCTACATTACTTTTTTTTTCAAACATTTTAATAAGACACAGGCTATAATATTTCATTATTGTTTATTAACAGTGATACAGCATCTTTCAGAAAAATTGTGTCAATCCTTTACAAACATGTTCAATTTAAAACCTAATATACATAAGCCCAATATTTAGATACTGCATATGTACAAAAGGTGCATAAATGTATGTCTTTGGATTTTCTCAAACTATAAAGAACAAGAAGAATAGGATACAGGCTTGTTAGCATACTAAAACTACCCCAGCTTCTATTGGCAGAGTTTTCATAATTCCAACATCTAACTGCAAAACATATCATACGAAACAACTCTATTCAAAACTCAGTTTCAAACAGGAGACGGATAACAAAACGCCATTACTAGCATATTGTGTCAAAGATTGTAAAATTGCAAGTAGCACACCTTAACAATCCAGGACTTGATCTGTCCAGAAAACATAAACAAATTGATTATATAGAAGATCGGTATTGAATACAGACCTATTCTTAATGGGATGGAAGTAGAGGTAAGAAGCTAATTGGAAGCATAAAAGGAGGAGAATAACTAGATAACTCTCTGTAGATAATTTGGCATGAGAAGCTTGGTTCTAGTGCCAGATAAGGCCCCCAACTGGATGAGTTCCAATTTTCTTTTTAGCCTCTAGCACCTCCAATATTATACAGAATGAAATTTCCTGCAATGGAAAATGAAGCAGAATATGTGATTCAAGCCTCCAGTAATAAAATGTTTAAATAATCTCCCATCTACCCCAACATCAAAACAAGGGGAAAATAGCCAAAAATTCTACCCAATCAAGATGTTGTCCATTGCCCTGATGGGCAAAAGAATGAGAAAAATAGCATTCTTCATTGCAAAAAATAAGCAGTGTTTATTTACAGCCCCAATGTCTAAGACAAGAGCTAGAGAATAAAATGGAAATAGTTCTATTGATCCTTACCTGTTGCTCACCTCTCAGGTGTTCTAATATGCATTAAAAGGTAGGAGATAATAGATCTCAAGCAATCAGTGTGGGAGTGGGGAACTTTGAAATGATTATATTTGAAAATATTTTCCTTTTTTTTTCAGAGCATATAACTGGTTCCTGTCTGGAGTCTTCAATCCTCAAGGAATTAGTTAGGATGTTAAAAGACTTACAGTATTTTGAAAGTTCAACTAAGTTGTAAAATTTGGGATGAAAATTGTATTGTCTGATATAAGTATCTTAAAATGTTTTAATGAATACTTTAAATATATTTTTCCCTTTTGTTAAATTGGGAGGCTGGTTGTTAATGTTATGTATAAGCCAATTTACCAAAAAATGGGATTTATTGTTTTGACTGACATACATAACAACTGAGACATCTACTTCCCTAACCAATGTCAAGTCAATATATTAAGAAATGCTAGGGAAATGGTGCCTAACTGAAACTTAATTCATTAAAAAAGCATGACTTTTTTTCTAGAAGTGTGTACATTTCTAGATATCATTTGGGTAGACAGACCACTCCTAATTTTGGATCTCTAGATATTGCTGGATGACCATTCTCATCATCCAAGATCAATAAAGCTGCTTTGAATGATGGGGGTCCTTGGGCTATTTGGAAATATTTTCCATAGAGTTCAGTGGGGTTTACTGCAATATAAATGCCTATGGAATGGCATCCTAAGACCATTTTTGAACAGCCATAAGTCTGGCAGTATATCTTACTGGTGAACTTCAGATAACATTTTTATTCACTCCCATTTCAACTAATTTCTGTAAAATTAGTAACACCTAACATGTTTATTTCATTTTCAATAGCCGTTATACAAACATTTAGTGATATAGTATTCCTTTTTATTGCTGAATTTCTATTCCCTCAATGCCTCAATAAGGGAACCCTCCACTATATTGTCATTACAACCCACATAATTCCGAGAAATATAATTCCCAAACCAGAGAATACCAGATAGAGGAAGTCTGTCTAAATTTTGTTTTCATGGATTCCCTTCTGCATTGATTCATTTCTCTGCTTTGCTTTCATATTTCCTGATTATTGCTAGGCTTTTCCCCATGTAGATCATTTAGATGTCAAGAAGCAAATTCACATACGAGAGGTTTTTCCTGAAAAGGTTCTTAATCTTTGCTTTTGTATTATATATGAACAGAGTTCCTTCTACAGTTTTGAAAAAAAACCTGGAATTCTCAAGATAATACCTTACTACATTTATCCATAACTACAGTCTTCTTTATAACTCTCAGGTAGTACGTCTCACAAAAATGTATCTTTGCTTTTTAAAAAATAAACTTATCAGCTGAATGTGCCTGCTAAGATTATAAACTCAGAAAGAAGATAAGAGAGGTAATCTTATCCTTTCAGTGTCTTAAATGGAAGCCTAATGAAATTAAGTTTTAACAGGTTATTAGACAAATGGACAAGATTTTATGACATTGCAATATTTCCATTAGTTCATCTTGACCAATGAACAGTGGATATGGAAGGAAATGGTTGCATTTCTTTTATTTTTTAATAATCCAACCATTAGGAATGTCCTATGTTTTCCAAATAATATTTCAGTCTTTTGTCCTCATGAAGACATTCCATAAGAGATAAAGAGATAATTGCATAATCCAGTGATATCATGTTATTGTCCTATGCCTTGTTGTTGAAAATCGTTATTCAGAAATGAATGTGAGAACATTAATAGAGCCCTACCGAGCTTAGTCTGCTATTCTCATACTGACCTATCAGATATTGATTGGGCCATGAATCGGGCCATGAACCCAAGATTGCCATTTCATAAATGTTCTTCAGCAGTTGGTATATAAAAGTGCTGTGATACTTAAAATAATGCCTAACCTTTATGACTAGCTGTTGTTCATTTTATATGTTATATCCATGAACTGATTTAATTTATTTTCAAAACTATTGAACTCACAGTCATAAACACCGGGTCTTAGGATAGCAGATTCTGTAGTTTGTCTGTATGCTGTTTTCTTTTATTTCTTGGGATTCTCCACAATTCAGCATACAATAATTTTCCTTATCAAAGCAACTTAAAAAAACTGAAAAGGATATTGGAATTCAGTGAACTTCAACTCAGGAAAATAAGTTAAATATATTCAGAGCATATTTTGCTAAGTCATTTCTAGAAAAGCCTCTTTGGAGAAAAAAAGGAGTTCTCCTGAACAATATAGGATGAGCAGAGGAGTTATTAGAAAAGTGAACATTGTCCAATTTTTTAAAAAAAATCTAAGGAAATGTGTTCTGAATAGAGAAGCTGGAGCAAGCATGGAATTGGGGATTGAAGAAAGCACACAGCGATGAAGTTTGAGAAGGGAAGATCAGGTGGGGAGAAGGCTGCCATGTTGAGAGGAAGGAGACTGAGATAGGTATAAAAATGGAGAAATAATGGTTGCTTGAAACTGCTAAGGTGAATAATGGAAAAATTTACATGTCGGTTTGAAATAACCAATTAAATCTTTTGACAGCAGATATCTGTGCTGACTGTATTCAGTTTTAATGAGTTCAATCAACAGTAATTGTTACATTGATACAAACAACAACCAAATTTAGAGGCCCGGGACAAAATTGTTCCTTAGAGGTCATGGAGTGAATATGACTACAACAACAGCTCTTGAAATAAGAACTACCCCAAATACCATACATAATGTTGTTTTAGCACATCCTGGGAAATTTAAATGGTGGTGCTGAAGGTTGTCTCAAAGCACAGTAAGGGTGTCCTGGAGCAGGTTTGTGACAATGCTGGTTTTAGTAAGGAATGACAACACTAACACAAAACTAATAATAGGCCTGCAGGCACTTTCTTACATATGAACATACAATTAGATATTCACATATGAGATTGGTAAATAAGATTCTAAATAACACTATTTAGAAATCCTAACAGCATTAAGAATAATATTGGGTTCTAAAATTGATTTGCAACTCTTTAAATTAATAGCAGAATTTGATTCTTTTAGTCAAATGATGAAATTAGCATTGCTACTTCTAGAACAAGATCTACAATTGTTTAATTCATATGATGAGACTCGTTACATCACCAACTGCAATATTTAGGACAACCTTCCATGATGGCTTAATTCATCCTGTAACTTACAGTGAAAAAAATTTGAAGAGTATGAGGAAGGGGCTTGATACAAAGAAACAATTATATCAAAAGCTTTGTTTTGTTCATACATTGAATCTTTTTCCCACTTCTGTATGTAGTTAAAACATAAATCTTCTGTATATGTAATTTGTGATTAGGCAAAATAGTTTATGGAGACAGACCAAGCATAACCTTTGGCCTGGCTGCATAAAAGCCAAATATAAGAAGCAGTAATGGCGTAGGATTTGACTAATTGTAAATAAATGCTACTTGTTATAGTTCCAACATAGAAAAAGCACCTATTTTTCTCAACAGAGCTTGCTTTGTTTTAAGCGTCGTAAAAAGTGAATAAAATGATATATTGAATGTCCAGTGCATCACTTAAGAAGACTTGTGTACACAAGCAAAATTTTTGTTAGCATTATCTTTAGTTGTAATAACTGCGGCCCTTTTTCTAACATCTATGCATTGCTGTAAAATATATGTGCAAGAATCCCATACTACTGTTGTTGTTTTTCCTGTACTATATGTGTATTTGCTACACTGGAACATCTAAAGTCAATAAAGTACTGAAAGTCTCTTAATTTTTCACTTGGACTGTTTCTTACTTCTGCTATGAAATATATAGATAAATAAAACACTTTGGGTATATAATATTTTGTTAAAAATTCATTTTAATATGAACAGCATCCAATATTTATTAAAATCCAATATAACCCAAAAATATATGTCTGCAAAATCAATGAGAAAATGCGAAACAAATATTGGGTTTTTCATCAGAAGAATGTTTTACAAGAAATCTCTGCATAATTTTCTTCTATCATTACCTATTATCCTAATAATAGAATAAATCAAACTAGTTCTGGTTTATCAGAAGTAATTTGCTCAGCAGGTTTGCCTTAACTAATATTCTGACAAACGTTTAACTAAATCTGTACAGCAGCATACTTCCATATTTTGAAGTTAGAGATAAATCCTAAGCTTTTTTATGAAATTCTGTGGTATTGTGGGGAGGTTTCTATAGTCACAAAATGGCTACATGGTCATAGAGCACTAATTAACAGCAAAAACCTTCTACTCCCACTTTTCTTCTGTCTCAGCTAGGATGTTCCTGACTATCTAATCTAAATGAGCTGCCTCCCAAGCAAAATGTTGGAATGATGTGATCTCCCATTAGTATTTTTCTATTTATGACACCTAAATCTGTTTGCACCCAGATTATAGAGGTTTCCACTTTGCCACCTGTAGAGTTTTATTTATTTTTTAATAGAACTTTTTTACTCTTAGCCGTGTCAAAATGTTTCAAAAACATATCATCTGTTCTCTAAAAATCATGGACTTCACCTGGACTAAATCAGTGATGTTCATACTATTGATTCTGTTAAGAAAAGTTTAAATGATGGCATTAGGAAGACAGACTACACATTGCATCCCAACTCATTATTTTAGTTTATGAAGGAATTTTATTGAGTTCTCAAGTTCTTTCTCAGAAAATGAGAGTTCATCTTGAAATATGTGACTTAATTGCTGGTTTCATCCAATTGCCTGATTTCCTGCTATAAAATACCATATCATTTGTTTTTGACTTAGCACATTATCTGCATACAACCATATGGCTTGCAAACCATGGTTTATGTATGAGCATGTTCTGCAAAGCCAGCTAGTTGATGTTTATCCAATACTGCTGGTTCACAGCACTTTTCAAGGAGTAGCATTCAAGAGACTGCACTCTAGAAAAATTGATGGGACCATCATAAAGAAGGGGGTGAGTCTAGGAATAAGCTTTATTTGAATTAATGTTATTCAATAAAATTAAATAACATTATTTTCTATGCATGTAATGTTTTCCCCTTTGATTAATTTAAATATTACAGATTAATTGTACAGTAATTTTTGCAGATACTTTGGTGTCTGAATCCTAGGATTTGGGAGCCAGTATGGATTTCTGGGCCCCAGATTGTTTTAAAGTATGGCTAAACCAATCATGGCTGAACACAATGTATTTCCCCAGCTATCCCCGTTAGTAAGAGGGAACTACTGGCCTACCAATTTCTGTAATTTTGTCTGCTTGTCTTCTATCATAGAATCATATAATCATAGGACTCGAAGGAGGCTAGTTTTCCAGTTCAAACCCTGATCAAAGCAGGAATTGTTATACCATCTCAGACAAATCGTTGTCCAATCTTTTCTTGAAACAACCAGTGATGGAGCACCCAAAACTCTGGAAGGCAAGCTGTTCCCTTGATTAATTGTTCTCACTGTCAGGAAATTTCTCCTTTCCAGGTTGAATCTCGCCCCCACCCACTCACCCTCAAGCAGCTTCCACCCATTGCTTCTTATCTTACCATCAGTTGCTATGGAAAATAAATTGATGCCCTCTTCCCTGTGACAGCCCTCAAGTATGGGAAGATTGCTATAATGTCTCCCGGGCCTTCTTTTCATTAGGCTAAACATACCTAGTTCCTTTAGGTGTTCATTGTTCTTGTCTGCATTCTTTCTAGGGCCTCAGCATATTTTTTACATCATGGTAATCAGAAATGGATGCACTATTCCAAATGTGGACTTACTAGTTCAGTACAGAGTGGTATTACCACTCCACATGATCTTGATGTTATCCTTCTGTTGATGCAGCGTAGAACTGTGATTTCTTTTTTGGCAGCTGCACCATACTGCTGACTCATACTTAAGTGGTGATCCACTAGGACACCTAGATCCCTTTTATAGTTAGTATTGTTGAGCCAGGTACCCTACTCTATACCTATGCATTTGATTTTTCCTGCGTAAGTATAGGATCTTACTTCTCTCAACACTGAAGTGTATCTTATTGGTTGGGGCCCAATGTTCAAGTCTGTCAAGATCCTTCTGAATCTTGAGTCTATCTTCCAAAGGGTTGGCAGTTCCACCCATATGGTGTCATCTGCAAATTTAATGAGTTCTGTATGAGCTCCTTACCACAGCTTTTTGTTTCAAGAATCTAATTCTCGTTGTATACTGGATCTACTTCTCACCAGAAGTTATTCATTTTCCATAGACTTCCAAAGGCTTAAAACCAGTTTTGTCTGTTGTTTTGGATATATTCAAACATTATCTGAAGCTGTCTCTTGTGTGACACAGTACTACTCAGAAAAGGGGAATGCCCTGGACTGAGAGACTTGTAAAGATTAATTGTGCACACACATTTGGATAGGGAGTGGTGTCAGGACTTTAGATATACAGTGATAAGAAACTGCTATGTTAGCATCTTTTGGAAAGATTTCTTATTTTTCTTACCAAACTGGCTTACAGACACCATTTGCTTGTGGAGACATGACAAGGAACATAGATGTATATGTAAATATAAATTATTGCATGACATGAAGAGTTTGCCATTCCTGTCAGCTGCCCTGCATTTGGTCTAGATTGCGTCTGGTTTCATTCCAAGGACAGGAGGGGATAATTGGATTGATGCTACACCAAAGCTTGGAATCTGTAGCTGCATGCATTTTGTGACAATGCAAATCCCAGGAGATAGTCATAATTTCAGTGTGTGTGAATGTAAGAAAGGGCGTCATGCAATTTTTTTGTATTAAGAGCCTTGTTTCCTGGCTTTATAAACATCCATGGTTACAATTGTACTTGGTTCCATATATATTTATTTCATATTGTTTTAATTGTTTTTAATTTGTTTTATGTTCTATGATGTACACTGCTCAGAATCACTTGTTGAGATGGGCATCTATAAAAATCAAACAACTAAATATATTCTTTTTTCATATGAGAATGCTGTACTGAGAGAATACCATAGACTTCTTAGCAAATTAGTTGACTGCCCTGCAGGAAATAAAATAAAACAGAATTGATTTGCATCTTCTTTGCTTTCACTTGCGATAGCAGATTATATCATCCACCCACCCACCACCACACACTTCATATACAACTACAAGGATTGTTTTTAAGAAGGCATTACAAGGTAAGTTAGCCCTATAATTTAGCTGTGATATTCGTTTGCTCAGTTCATTGAAGGGGGTGGACTGAAGTGGGTCAACTTGCGATGGCTAACTCGCTGCAGCCATCTCACCATGGCCATTTCCCTGAGGCCAACTTGCCATGGCCATCTCACCCTGGCCAACTTGAATTATCCTGTAGCAACTTGTCCCATGGCAAATTAGCCTTGGTGAGTTGTCCTATGGCAAGTTTGCTATGGCAAGATGGCCATGGTGAGTTGGCCATGGCAGGATGGCTGTACTAAGTTGGTTGCATTGAGTTGTAGCCCCTTGGATTCTGTCTGAATGCTGTAGTCGCTATTCCCACCTTACCATCCAAAGAAGAAAGCCCACTTACTAGTGCTGATATACTATTCACTCACCAGGCCAATGATCCTTGGCTCAAGTAACAAAATGACTCACGTTCTTCCAAGGTGAAAATATTTTTGCATCATATACAGGAAGACATAAAATCAGAAAGTAGGAATTACCAAATTAGTCAATTTTAGAATCATAGTATCATTGAATTGGAAGGAACCTTAGGTGGAGCCTAGGTGGCGCAGTGGTTAGAGTGTTGAACTGCAGGCCACTTCTGCTGATTCAATCTAGCAGTTCAAATCCCA
>JANHFL010008383.1:209299-238082 GCA_032468155.1 Oxyrhabdium leporinum
TATTACTATAGAAGGGTGTAGCAAATATTGAACAACTGAAAAATGAAGGACTATGTACCGATATAATATGTATAACATTAAAACCATATAAGCTTGATTTATGTAGTAATTTCTTTTTGTATTTATATCATTTTTGTATTAATATGATTGAAACTCAGATGCCACACTGTCCATGTAATAATATGGATGTATCCTGAACAAAAAAAAAACTTTGTGTGATTGCTGGCATATCTCATGTTGAGCACCCTTCTTCAATGAAATCTAGGTCATTGTGACTACAGCTATTTATTGTCTTTCTTATGGCCAAAAATTTATTTTTTAACCTCAAGTCCCAATACACTACCTCGCTTTTACTCTGAATTAATGCTGCATTGCTTGTACAATTATGAATATGGTATGTCTGAGTTTTTCAAAGTAGAAAATATGCCCTAAATTTGTGTGACAGCAATATGCTTCAAATAATTTCTAACACAGTGGGAACCAAAAGCAAAAAAGGGTTAAAGATTATATGGGTGGGACAGATAATTGCTACTACGCTCCCCAAAGTGATGACATCATTGGGCTGGATATTGTTGAACAAAAGACACACCTGTGTGGTTCTTTTTATGTCCCTGAAACAAGTTCTGTAGAACCCTATAGAAGGTTTAATGATCTTATTGTGGTTAACTGGCATGGGAAAAGGAGAGAGAAAAAATGTGGGCTTTGCTTAGGTCTTGGCACAGATATAGATCTGGAGTGACTCACAAACTAGGCTTCAATCACACAGAATGTGGGAAAGGAAAGCAAGTGATAGATTGAGGGTGTTAGAATTGGTTAAGTCAGCACTTATTCATTTCAGTGGAACTGTGCTTGTTTATACAGGATTAAACCTTAAGAAGTCTGACGATGAAAGGGTATCATAGGAAATACATCAGAAGGCATGATCAAACTATGTTCTTCAGCTCTCCCAAACATATTGAGAATTCTCCCAATCGTACTGAGAGATTTTAATATTCAGCAGTATAACAAGTGACATAACTTTTTTTTTTCCTCATTATGGAAAAAATTGCATGCAAACCCTATTGCTTATTTGCACTAAATACTGAGAGTGTTTAAAATGCCAGATTGATCTTGGGGGTGTGGGGTAACTTAAGTTAACATTCATTTTAATTAAGAGATAAGCAGTGCAACTTTTCCTGAGAGCTCTTATATTGAAATATTAAGTTTGCGGTTTAAATCCAGAAGGCAACAATTATGAAGTGTCCTTATCTGCTTTGGCTACTGCACCTTCCTGGGAAAAGTCAACAGAGCTGTTATAATGCATGACTTAGTAACATCTTGCCTAAAGTACTATAGTATATTTTATATGAGGTTGTCCTAGGACAACCACAACTTTTACCAATTAAAAACCATGATAGACAAATCAAATGCTATGTGTTATAAATATTATATAGTACCAATTTTGATCCAAAGCTTCTTGTGTTAGTCATTTCCTATACCGTCCTTAAATAACATAGGGACAGGAACTCTAGAAGACTATTTCTTTCATTATGAATCTCTCTATATTATCTATACACTACTAAAACTTGTCATGACCGTTAGCTTGATGAAGCAGTGCATCGTAGGGCAACAATTTTTGAACCAATTTTGGGGGTTGGTTCAAATGGGCTAACTTATACAATAGGTCTCAAATCCAGGGCCTATGACTCCTGAGGGAATGAAATTTGAAAGTTGTGGCTGTTTCAGATTAATCAATAAACAACCCAAGAAATAAATTCCAAGAAATTACTTAGTGTAATGTTACTGCTTCTTCAGGAAGAACACCTATCAGTCTTAATGCCATTCCTAAAATGAAGATATTTATTACACCATTATTCTTTCCTGAGTAATATGAAAAAAATCTACTAATTTCATGAAGCATCACAAAATGCCTACTGAGAATTCTATAAGTTCAAAAGAGAAGAAATGAATCTTTAAAATAGACAACTTAATAGACCTTGATGCCTGTAATTTGGCCTGTGTTATATTTTGATTAAGATATTTCTGTACTTAAGTGCATTATTATAAGATAATCAAGAGCAATATTTGATTGTATGTCTATGGTTGTAATGTAAAAATACCTTCAGGCTGGTTGAGTTTCAGCATTGACAAGTGTGGTTTTCACTTGTGAAGTTAACTATTAGAGAAGTGTTCTACTGTTGCTGCAGCTGCAGTCAAATGCAATTCTTCAGCGCTGTCTTGCTGCCATATGTACGTTGTTACATAGGTGTCAGTACCACATTGTGGAGAATGTAATGATACCACTGATGAATGGATAAAGAACCAGCCAACCCACCATTTGCTGAAAGGAAAAAAGTGGGTAAAGTTGTTCTTTTTCTGTGATGTTTATCCCTTTGTTATGCCACTTTTTTAAAATGTATATTGTCATTCACTGGGCCTGCATTTGTATAAAATGAAATAATACTGGAGGTTTTATCTACTTCTGATTTGTGGGAACTTGCTTGGTTTATATTCACACACAGCAAATTTCAGTTCCAACAATATAACAGCATTTGACTGTAGAGCTTTTGCTGATTTAAGGTTAGATTCAGGGTCTTATTTGTGATATTAAAGAATTACAGTAGAAAACTAGTGTATTTTAGGAAAAGATTAGCAGTAATTTGACCTAGCCACTTACTCTGACATTTCTCCTTAAGTCTGTCTGTGAGTTCATGCCACACCTTTTCCTAGAAATTTTCTGGCCATTTTTGTCATCAGCAACTGCTCCTTATGGGAAGGCAGAGATGATTCAAAGGCACCCTAGAAGAAAAAAAATCATCATATGAGAAAATTTTGTTTCATGCAGCTCAGGAACAGGCAAAACTTGCCTTGCATTCATCATAAAGAAACCACCAATTTTACTGATTTCACACAGGTTCTTACTTGTCTCTTATACTGTCTTGTTGGAGGTGTTTATGTGGATGATCCGCTGCAGAAGTCCTATTGTGTCAAGCAACCATAGAGATCCATCACGCTACAGTATTTCCTCTGAGGATCAGTGATATTATGCAAAGCAACAAACATTAAGCCAAATAAAGACATGAGATGGAAAAGAAAAGAAAACAAAATTAAAACTGGTTTGCACATACTTCATTTTCTGTACCTGATGCAGTTTAAGTTGATAGTTATAACCTTTAAAGTTCTCTGCAGTTTGGGGGTCCTGGTTATTTTTAAGACCATATATTCATAGAACGTAGAATAATAAAGTTGGAAAGGACCTTAGAGATCTTCTAGTTCAACCCCTTGCTCAAGCAAGAGACCCTATACAATTTCAGACAAATGGTTGTCCAATGTCTTTTTGAAAGACTCCAGTGATGGATTACCCACAACTTCTGAAGGCAAGCTGTTCCACTGGTTGATTCATCTCACCATTAGGAATTTTCTCCTTGGTTCTAGGTTGCTTCTCTCCTTAGTTTCCATCCATTGTTTCTTGCCCAAATTCCAAATAGAAGCTTGTTACCCAAGTCAATGCCTCCTAATATGTGTACCAAAAGTTATTATTTCCCAGCAACCTGGATCCAACTTCTGTTTGTTTTATCAGTTACAGTTCGTAGTCCCTGTTTTCATTACAGTGCATTTGTACTCTTCATACAATCTTATTTCCATAAAAGCATATGGTTATTCATGACTGTAGAACCATATAATACTATTAACACTTCCCATGTTAAAAAGTCCTCCATTAATTTTTCCATCTTTTGCAAATGTTTTATCAAGTTCTACTAATTCATTTATTTGCTCAGTCATTCACCATTTTCATTCACCTCATTTTCTGTATTCAATACAATTGCCTTGATCTTTGTCACATTAATTTTTAAATTTATATTCCTTATATGGTTCATCTAACATTCACTGCAATTCATTCAGATTCTCAGCCAATGACTCAAGCATGACTCTATTTGTATATGTTCACAATCCCACAATATCACTTTGAACATTCCTTATCTATTTATACATATTAAACAAGCAACAGGACATCACACATTCTTAACTTACTTCCTGCTCAGGGTTGAAGCATTTGCTAAGAATTCTATTCTCAGCAAATGCTTTACTTCTTTTTATAACACATTTATTTCATCCAGTAACCAATTTTCATGTTTGTGAAACACACACACATATATATATATATAATCTATAAAATACTATATATATAGTATTTTATATAAACTTACGTGTTTTGCTTTCTTTTTAGAATATTTATTTTTATCATTTGAGTATATTGTTTGGATTTTAGTTGAGTTGAAGTTTTTGCAAGTTGTTTAAGAGTAATGGAAGAGTTATTTATTCCCAACACGTAAATATACCATCAACAAATATGCCATTTACTAGCATTAATTCTAGATGTGTTCATAACTATTTGACATGAATGGATTCCACAACTAGTGATTTTATAATCTTTACTCTTCTGCTAACAGCAAATTTGTCCTGATTTTGCCAATGAAAAAATATTTTTCTCTGTGAGTGAATACATATAAACATACACATAGCAATGGTGTTCACAGCAAACCACAACAATGCCAAAATAATGACAAATGCAGGAATGGCTAGGAATGACAGGAATGACTAAGTAAAAGTTATAATTATGCCCTTGTTTATTGCCATCTAATACAAGTACATAAGTCACGACGCTAACATGATGATGTCATTTGGTGTACTCCACCTTTTGTCACCCCCACCCTTGGACATCTATGTTCCTTGACTATGATCTAGAGTACTGAATCTTTTATGGTTTTGGCTTATGCTTTTTAATGTGTAATAATCTCTCCTAGGTATTGAGAGAATTGTGAGTTTTACTTATATTTCTCACTAATCAAGAAAAAGCCTTTTGACTAGGAAGCCTTTTCAACGATTTTATGACATTTTGTCAGCTATATTTTCAACCCTCTCTAGTGTACAAGTAGGATCAAGATATCATCTCATTCTGTAGGAATTTTCAACTCTTTCCAGATTGCGCCAATCAAAACTCACACGCCCAGCACTTCATGTTCAGGCTTGATCCTAAAGCAGGCAATAACCCAATAGTTTTCATGAATTCTAGGAGAAAGTGTGCATTATATATAACCTGAGTAAAGAATATGGTGACCCTCTAGATGTTGCTGAGCAACTCATTTGCCTTATTAGCTAGAACTTCAGGAAATTGTCATTCAATACGCAGGTTTCCTCTCCTTAATTAATTTTATTATTCTTCCTGCAAGCAGTTTTGTTCCTCCTTGTATTGATATTTGTATAACTGTAAGAAGAAGGAAAATAATTTTAAATAGTGTTTAGATTTTTAAAACACATTTGGGTCTTGTAAACATTGCCAATTATTGTTGTTAAGTAAGGACTACTTACAGTCCAAATATATACCAACTGAAAATATGGAAGACCATAGCACCAGAAAGTACAAGTATGTTTGACCATAAATTCTAAGAGAAACCAGTGGGTTTATATGGACATATCAATTTAAGTAGTATCACCTTGTAAGGCCTGGAAAAATGGTATTTCACTTTCATTTTCTCACCCTCACCCTTTTTATATATTGATATGCAGAAAAATGAAATAATAAAAAAATTACTGCTACTACTATTGCTGCATCTGAAGCCTACATAAGGATAAATGGGGAGTTATCATATAAGCAATAAATCTTGAGCTGCCTTTTTCAGAGATGCCTGAGCTAGGCACAAAAACTGCACTTCTTGCATTTCATAGAGTTTCATGAAACAGAGACAAGAGGCAACATGAAAGTACATGACTCAAAAACTAATCTTTTGACTTTAAATGGTTTCAGTGCAGCCTTTCCTTTAAGTGGCACCCGGCATTAGTTAAGTGAGCTACTTTTTTTCTGATTTGTGATGGGGCAAGGGAATCAGGGGTGTTATATGAATAAGGCAATAACTGATTCTGAGAATCATATATTATTTTAGTCCTCCAAAAGCAGAAATTTCAAAATAGTTAATAATTAGAATGTACCAATGCTTCTAAACACGTCACAATAAAGCCAATAAGATGGTTCTCACTGAAACAAAAATATAGAATCATAGGGCTGAAAGAGACCTTGGAGGTCTTCTAGTCAAACCCCATGCCCAAAGCAGGCGATCTTATACCATACTGGACAAATAGATGTCCAATCTTTTCTTGAAAACTTTCAGTGATTGAGCACCGACAGTTCCAGTAGGCAAGCAGTTCCACTGTTTAATTATTCTCACTGTCACAAAATTTCTCTTTAATTCCAGGTTGAAATCTCTCTTTAATGAGCTTCCACCCATTGCTTCCTGCCCCTCTTCTCTGTGACCATTGCTCAAGTACTGGAAGACAGCTGTCATGTCACCCTTAATTTTTCTCTTTCTTAGGCTAGACATACCAAGTTCCCTTAACAGTTCATTCTGTGATTTAGCCTCCAGACCCCTAATCATCTTTGTTGCTCTTCTCAGCACTCTTTCTAGAGTCTCAGCATCTTTCTTCTATTGTAGTGACTAAAACTAGATGCAGTATTACGAGCATGGCCTCACTAGTGCAGTATAGAACAGTACAATCTTTTTTTTTTATCTTGATGCTATCCCTCTGTGGATGCATCCTAGGACTGCATTGACCTTTTTGGCAACTGCAACACACTGCTGACTCATACCTAAATGGTGATCCACTAAGCTTTGTGTGCCCTTGCCCCTCAACTTTGAGATAGCATCCACTCAGCAGCTTGATCTCAAAAATTCAAAAATGTTCTGTAAATGATACCATCTAAGTAAAATTACTTTCCTAGGCAGCCAGATCGTAGAACAAATTAAGCTGGAATTTTCATTCAAATCTCTAATGATCAAGCTAATGACCAGTCATATCTTGGGCATCCTGTGAAGATCCAGTTCCCTTAAGAAATCCACAGTGTTTGGAAAAGTTAAAAGAAAAAAAATAACTGGCAGAAACAAAGTGAAATGAACTGATTACAGCAATTGTAAATCCACCATTGAGAGACCTAGGCAAAAATGGAGAGAGATCGTTCTGAATATTACTTATGCCTGTTGTTATACTGTGATAACCTAATGAATTAATCCTAACTCTTCAGAAATCAATTGGTTTTATTTTATATAAGACTGAAAGAAAAATATTTTCAATATAAAGAATTGCCTTTAAACCGCATGATATTTCTTGATAATAAAAATTTAGAAAATTTGGTCCTGGTTGCTTTAATCAGAGAATTGAAGACATTACTTGATATTCCTTGAGGGTATGGTTCTAAAAATATGAATATCTAGATTTATATTTAACTCTCTCCACCCAACATTCATATTATTCATAAAGCAAGTCAAAAACCTCTACTAGTCAAGACTAAGTCACGGTTATAATAAAATCACTTTGAAAGGATGATATTGACATAATACAATTTTGTGCCCTGTTGAACTAAATAGGCAAAAGTATATTTTTAAAAAAAATATGGAGAAATGTTCATCCATAAACCAGAATTACTTACATTAAGCTCTATTTTTAAAAAAATCAAAATAAGTTAAATTCTTTATTACTGCCTAAGTTCCAGTATCTTTAATACACAATGATAAGAAATGCATTTTCCTCCCTCTACCTGGCAGACTGTCTATCCGGAAACATGAAATATAGCTCTATTAGGGCTCCAGTTTGCCTAGGCATGCGAAGCTTCTATGTCACATTCTGGGCTTTTCTACCAACTCTGCCTGGATAAGCCAGTTTATCAGGCATAGCAGGAAAAATGTGAGGTTTTAACTTAGTTGTAATGTGTGCAATAATTTAACAACCAGTTCTTAGAAACCAAACAGAACCAGCTATGTCACACACCTGGGAAGATCACTGTGACAAATGTCTGAAACTCATTTAAAATTAGTTTTAATAAAGAAACCTCACTCAGGTTTGTGGTTGGTTTATTGCACTAAATGAATTCACTTTGATTTTTGTATCAAAGGAGATGATTACCTCCTTAATCAAAGCATGAATAAGAGCGTGAAGGACTAGTACCTTCTGCATTGCCAATATTTCTGCAAAAGATTCTGAGTCTGAAGGACCACCAGCAAGTTCAAAAGGAAAATATAGTCACCAGTTCTGAGAACTGTTACTTCTCTTATAGTCTCCAAACCACTAAAAGCCATTTTTAATTTTTAGCTATCGTTACTTCATTCCAGACAACATTGGAATCAAAGCAAAATTAACATAAGAATAAATACAAAAAGATATACAATAAAAACAGTAACTGTGCAAGAAGCTTGTGGCCAGGAGAACAATGTCAAAGATCCTGCCCACTTTCTCAGAGATTACAGGATCAAATTCATTTCAGGTAACTGAGTGTAATTGTGAGTCAGACATCTTAACCAGGCAGACCAGTTAAAGTGCAGCTATGAGTTTATCCACTTGATGCCTAAAATATTCTTAAATATTGTCATTTAATATGTAAGACAAGAAGAGCAACTTTGAAGCAATAAGGGCTGCATTTCTTTTAATTAGTCCCAAGGATTATGATGATCAAAACAATTGTTGCACAAAAGTTGCAGGGCTCAGTCAATTGTGTTTTGGGGGGAATTGAAAGATTTGATTCATTTTGTTACCCTTTTGCCATTTGAGAACAAACACAATTGGGAAGCTTTTATTTTGAAAAGCAATAAGAGATGCCTTCTTATTTAGCAGTTTAAGCTCTGTTTCTCTGGGGAGCACAGTAAATATACAGCATTACACATAGCAGATTCTCAATGTTAATTTGTGACTCTGTATTAGCAATTTATTTTGAAAGTGATTGTAGTTAATAATTTATGCAATTGATGGTCTTCAGGAAGGCAGAGATGAAATAATTCCTGGAAAACACGAAGAAGTTCTTTTGAGACAATATATTGTCCTATCTCTATTTTCTGACTTAGCTGTCTGGCTAAATTTCAGCCATAGGCTAGGAGACAGTCTGGATTGGTATCGCTGGCTGAAACAGTGCCAGGAGTTTAGCATCAACAGGCACAATAGAGAGCAAGATGTGATTATGGTAGGGAGAGTAGAAGCAGATGTCAAAGCGCCACCTTGTGTTAAATAGAGGGAAATGTTTGACAGTAGTTTTTTGCTGCTTTTTTTTTTTAACATGCAAGTTTTCATTTGGCTACCAAGGTCTAGTTTGGCTGATCTCAAAGCTAAAGAAGATCTGATTTTGTTAGTATTTGTACACATATTAGTCTGAGACATAAAACAAAACAAAATTTCTACAGGAAAATAGGGGCAACCCGCTTCCATATTTTTGGTGAAGAAGAATGCACTGACATCAAAGAATCGTAGAATCATAGACTGGAAGGCACTTTGGTGGTCTTGTAGTCCAACTCCATGCACAAGGCAGAAGTCCTTATATCACTCTGGACTAACTGTTTGTCCAATATGAAAAGATTGGTTGGCCAGTCTTTTCTTGAAAACTTCCAGCAACAATCAACCACAATTCCAGAAGGCAAGATGTCCAATTCATTCTCACTGTCAGGGAAATTCCTCATTATTTCCACAATTTCCACTTATTTCCAGGTGTTTTTTTAATCCATTTGATCACCAGGAGTTGAACTCAGTTTTTTTCCAATAATTTTATTAAATAATTAAATAATAAATAATTTTAACAATGGGGGAAAAAAAACAAAGAAAAATTTAAAAGAAAAGTAGAAAAATTGAAAATGCAAAAACGAAAGAAAAAGGAAAGAAAAGTTAATAATTAAGTGACTTTCAATCTTCTTTACAGCAAGTGTGAGAAAATTTGGTATTTTCCTATCCCCTTAAAGTTAAAATATATAGATCACTTCTTCCTATCATGTTAGATTTATTTATCTTTCAAAAACTAACTTTTGTCCTTTATTTTGCTCATTTAACCTTTACTTTTGAATGGTACCATTTAATGCACAGTCTTTCACATTCAGGTAAAAAATGTGGAAATTGAATTATCTTTTTAAAATAAACATATATACTGTTTGGTTTTAGATATTTCTTCTTAGGATGTGCATTTTTGTAATAGTTTTTCTTGATATTGCTCTTGAATTTTCCTTTGTAAAGCAAAGGTATAAACTAAGCAATTGTGTTTTTTTTAACTTTATGAACCCCTTTTAAATTTGCCCCTTTTCAGATTTGCCCTTTATTTGTTCTCAAGAAAATTTGGTCACTGTTAGTATAATCAATCAGATATGATTTTTGGAATATTCTAAGATGGTTTTAAATCAGCAAATTCAATAGGAAGTGCTTACTTCCAAACAACGCAAAAATCATCCTGCATATCTGCAATGCTATTCCAACTGAATGCACATTGGACCCAAGTCAGTGCCTCCTACACCTGAAAAGTTGTCAAGAAAGAAAGAGTTTAAATCTGTAATATGATGCTGGTGATGTTCTAGAAGAAAAGTGCCCAGAGTGCTTGTATGAACAGCTCATTTGGACCCCAAGAAGATGTGAGAACTTTGCCAGGTGGTTGGTTTCAGTTTCTTCTCTGAACAAACTCCAGCAAATGCCAGAAGCCTGACGTTTCCCATGAAAACCAAGATGTTGTGGCATCTACTCATTTCCAAATCTTATTTCTTCTCACTGCCCCACTATTCCTTGCCTTCTAATTCCTATGATCAATTTGCAATCTTCAATCTATCGCAAAAGAGTACCTTACTTTATTTACAGTTTCTATAATTTAGGATAATAAACATTACCTTATACTAACTTCCATAGAGAAGAAGAAACTTTGGGCATTTACACACCAGCCCTCACCTCTGCTTATGACCTCAAAGTATGAAGCATAAGCAACAGAATTATGAGCCAATTGGTGCTCCCATAGCCAATCAGTAGGAAAGCACAAGTCTATCATTCCATCAGTTCTCTCTTCAATAGTTTCACCTGTTTTTGAAATTATACCCCTGGACCTACATGTGACCACATAAAAGAACAAGACAACAAATTGCTAGTGTCTCCCTCATCCTTGTTTTTGCTACTAAACCTTAAGCCTAACCTTAAGAACTGTTACAAGAGGAATCAACCTGGCTGCCATTCATCCACTTCTATTTAAAAACCATTATGTATGAGTTGTGAAGCCATAGGACAGTATATTGTCACTTTCATCATGCTTTTCACAATTATGTCAGGCATGGGCTTTTTGCTTATTTGTTGTTGCACTTGTTTACTACAAAGACAATGGGGAACACAGTCAGGATTGTTTCAAGTTTTGACTGTTTACAGTTCCTTGCGAGTCTTCCTGGGTATATAGAGGCAAGGACAAAGTGAGGGGGGGGAGTTGCTTTCTCCTTTTCTTTAGAGGAATCCAGCTAGCTCCAAGGCCCTTATCTTGATGTGATCAAATGATTAATCAATATATTAATTGCTGTTGCTGCTGCTACAGCAAATTGTTGCTTAGGAAGCAATTGTCTTGAAAAGTCCTTGAAGATAGGTTTTAAACTGAAGGTGTCTGTCTGTCTGTCTGTCTGTCTGTCTGTGAGGGGATACTGAAGTTCAAGATTCAGTGTGTGGCAGGGTCCAGAACATCTATGAAGTGTAGCTTAGAGATGCCACATGTAACTTGGAGAACATATCATACATGTTATTAAGTGCCATGTGTATAGAGAGTGTTGCATAAGAACGATCAGTTCATACTAATGCTTTCAAATCTGGGTGACCTCTCAACTAAGATTCTTGATAGGATAAATGGACTTCTTTCAATAACAAAATCATTAATAACAATAAAATTCCAAGCTGGAATGACTTTTTTAAAGGTACGTTCTCTTAGCAATATATGAAAAATGCCAGTATTGAAGAAAGTCTGTTCCTTTCTATTTAAGATTGTAAAATTACACAGTAAAAAGCAAATGATAAAATTAGGCAAAGAAAATAATTATAGCTTTTTGAGTTACTTTATTTACAGACACAAATTTATTAACTTGAGTGACAGGTAATCTGTCCATTTCCATTGTGCAGTGCCGAGGCTGTGCAGTTATAGAGTGAGGCCTTTAGAAAGCAGCTTGTTCTGGAAAATCTAGACAAGTTGGTGCATTTATCTGGACCACACAGACTGAGAGAGTGGATCAAATGTATTGAATATCTGTCTTCAGAGTCTAGACAGGAAACACATTTCACTTCCATCGGCCACCAACCACAGGCTTTCCACGGGCAGCCTTGGAGCTGTTGTGAAAGGAAAAAACAAACAAAGATTTTCTGGGTTTTTTTCTTTGTATTTTTTGTAAATGTCTCAACAAAGCAAAGGGGAGTTGGGAGAAATGGCCTGGATCTACTGTTGCTTTGAACAAAGGTACACGAAGAGAGGCTCTTTTCATAAGGGGTTTTTTTTTTTGAGCTCTCAGCAGAATCCTTTCAGAGACCTGGCCCAGCCCAGGCTAACCAATCTGGTTCTCAGAGGGCAAACAAATGCCCCTGAAGGAAGAGCAAGGCAATTGCACAGTAAAAACACATCATGTTTAATGCATAAAAAGATGTGTGTGCTGAGGAAGTGGAACCCTTAGGGGAAAATCAACTTGTGCCTTAAAAGCCATAACTATACCCAAGACTTCAAGATGATTCTCATCCTCTAATGAGCTTTGGGAACTATAATTTTATGGAGGAAGTGGAGAATAATTAATTTTCAGCATTTTCACCAATTCAATTCTACACTATACTTATTATTATTATTATTATTTACAAGAAGATGTTAAATGCTTCAGCATGGAGTAATCTCTTCTTTTTGCTAAAAACTGTGAGGAATGTATGCTAAAAAGTATTTTCTTTTAAAATGAGTACGAGATGAAAGGAGATTTGTGTCAATAGGCATTATACCAGCATATAATGTGGCCTTGCAATGAATGTTTATACTTATTTGCAAATCAATATTGCTCTGTAAATGTTTTGCTTTTCAATGTATTTTTCCACTTATTTCTGATGAAGCTAGAAAATAGGTTGTTCCTTCCAAATAAAGCAATACTCAACAGTTGGCTGAAAGGCCAAACAGGGCTAAGATTATCAATGTTGAACTCTTTTCAGGTTTAAGGCAAAAGGAGACTAAAGGGAGGTAAGATAAAATGGTTTATCTTATTGAAGGGATCAGCAGTGTTCTAACGATTAATTTATTTTAATTCTGGTTTTCATAAGATATGTTACTTTACAATTCTTTCTTTACTTATTTGTATATTTATTAAAATTTATTGCCATAAAAAACATATAAACTCGTAAATAACAGGTTGTCGTGGAGACTATATGGTCACTACCAACCTTATAGAATAATTTCATTTTGATAAAAGATAGCAGATGAAACACTGTATCTTTTATTAACTCTCCTCTTTAAAGTATTTATTAAGTTCTCTCAAATTAAATTGGAAAGAAGTGGGATACTAGCAAAATTAGAGAATAACTGGAATTAATCTCTATTATTCCAGGTTATTAAGAAGAATAAATAAAAGTATAAAAGAAGTAATGATATAAAATATTTTTCTCCCTAAATCTGCCTGGATTGATGCTGCAGCGGCCTCCGGAACCTAGGGAGGGCAAAAAACGGGCCTTCCAGAAGTTCAGGAAGGCTGGAAATGGACCCATTTCTAGTCTCCAAAGCCTGGGGAGGCCATTTTCGCCCTCCCAGAAGCTTGAGGAAAACCTCCAGACCCTGGGGAAGGCGAAAATGCCCCCCCACCGTGGTACAGGAGGCCGACTAGGCCACACCCACCATGACCACGCCCACCGAGCAACCGGGCAGCAAACCTGTTGCTGAAGGTTTTGAATCCCATCCCTGCATAGAACCTCATCTTCTATTGGCCTGACAAAATTATCCTTTCCTCCACTTTCTATAGTAGCCCAGTCTCCTTATTATCAGCCTTCAGAGCATCCTCAGATCATGCTACTATGAAGGTAGAGAGGAAAGATCAGTGTTCAATGGTACAAAAACCTTGACTCTTCCCTGATTAAATCCGAGCACAAGAAGCATTGCACAAAGTGCAAGTTGGCCATCGTTAGACATAGACAAGTAATCAGGATTTTCTGTGGAACCAAAGATAACAAACCTAAAGCCTAAAGCCATTCCTTTAAGTATTTGCACAATGTAAACTAGCACAGCAGATCAATACACCCCAAAAGGGCACAACATGCTACTTACCCTTTCCTGAAATAAGTGAGGAGACAAAAGAAGAAATGTAGTTTATTAATGCTCAGTAGATTAGTCTAGACAGTAAGTTTTATTTGATGGATCTAAAAAGGCTACCAGAAATCAAGACATTCCTAATCAAGATGCCATTTGTTTCAGGGTTAAAATAGGAACCTGGAATTATTCCAGGCTACAAACAGCTATATTTGTTGCTCACATCAATAAGAGAAGCAGGCTCCATATAAAGATAAAAATTATCAAGATTTTTCACTTGGTGTAGACTGACTCCTACAATTAATGCATATAACACCAAGGAGTTTTTAGCCTCTTTGTACCTTTATTCCCCTTCTCTTAACTGATAGTCACAGCCAAGGAAAATGGAAAGATGCCAATGTTAGCTGATAGTTCATAACTGAATAGAATAGTTCTGAACCATCAGGTAAGACACAGAATGTTCTGGGTCTTAGAAAATGAATTATATGATCCATAGGTGACAAATGGTTTCCACTTCAAAGCTGAATTTTGACACCACATACTGTGGTAAAACTGAACAGAACAAGCCATGCCATAGAAAAGTATCAGAAATTCATCTTAATTAATGCACTTTTCTTGCACTTAGTAGGGAGGTGCACTGAAAGAATGAGAAGAATGAAGTTCTATGAGAAAGTAATAGTGTTCAGGGATGAAAAGAAAAATAGCTTCAGGGGGTGCAAAGGAGCTTAGTGAAAACTGCAGCTGGAAAAGGAAAATTAGGAATGAACATGAAGAAATAGAGAAAAATGTGGGAGCAGGCATAAGATCTACAAATTGGATTGGGGTGGGAAAGAATCAAACAACCTTAACCAACCTGTCTCTTCTCAGATATATTTGACTATAATATCTGTGATGGCTTAGAATTTTGAGAGTTATAATCCAACTTTACTGGAGAATACCAAATTGTTTGGGGGTGGATCTAGTCAGATAAGTGGGAAAGATCCACTAATGGAAAAGGTAGGATATCGTTGTTGACTCACCCAAAATTGTCTCACACTTCATTCCAGTGGGAGCCTTCTTGATCTCACTCTGTTTCATAAAAAAATTAATGTCCCTCCTACACCCAGTAAGTAGAATAAATAGTAATGGGAAAACAAAATTTATAAAAATGGTAGACAAAAGAGAGAGGGAGAAAGCTCAATTGAAATAAGTGACAAAGAAATTAAAGAAGAAAAACAATGGTACTTTAAAAAAAAAAGTAACAGTGAATGATATAAGTTGCCAATAGTAGAAGTACTTCATTCAAGACACCTGAACACCAATTTATAGAAGGTGTTGTCTTTATTTATTAGCCTTGGGTTGCAACAACAGGAATGGCAAGAAATGAAGAGCAAAGGATTAGTAGAAATGAATGAAGCAGAACAGGAAAAGAAATAAAAAGAAGACAAAAAGGAGAGCTCATTAAAGTTAGAAAGATTTGTGAAGTGCAAAGAAAAAAAGGGGGATAAATGTGAAAGATCTACTGGGAGTGCTTGATGCTATGAAACATGGTGGACCTTTTACTATATGTACTGAGTACTTACACCTTTTGATGATCACTAATGCGGTTCCGTAGAACATTGATCTGGAAGAGAAATAAATAGGTGATGATGTTTCAAGAAGGAACCATGAGAGTTACTGTGTCAGCACAGTATGAAACCAAGAAAAGAACATAGACCAAAGACATTATTCCCAATAGTCAGGCAGGCTGCAGGCGGTAGCAGATGTAGAACCAAAAACATATTTGGTTGGTTTATATTTATTTACCTCTGTCCTTATTTCCTTTTTTTGTTACATCAGTGTAATTTTTTCTTACAACATGTCTCCTTTCAATGAAGAGGAGATTTAAATTCAATTGTCTGCTCTAATGTATCTCGGAAGGCTTCATTTTTCAGATTGCTTCTCCAATGTGTTCCCATTGAGATCTTTTCTAGCAACAGAATGGTATGTGAATATTCTCCTTTCAGATGCTTAAAACCAGAGCTCTGCTATTTGTGGCAGGATCTGCATTTCTTGAAACTGTACTTCCCTCAGCACAGCTCCACAATATTCTTCATTTTGAACATCATGCATTTTCTCTGTTCAAACATGTCCTGTTCATGGAGTTCCCTCAAAGCATTCATAAATATGGGAGAAACACTAATATTGCCATAAAACTAAGTTGCATTACTATGTGGGTAATTGAAATGTCAGCCAGTCATAATTTATGTCAATTAATTTTCAGAATTCCGAAAAGGAGAAACTGCAAACCAACTAAGGATACATATACAACATGACCTATGAACAAACAATTTAATGTTAGTTAATCTACAAGATTTCCAGTAATTTGTGATATATAATGAAGTTAACAGGAAGGGATCTTGGAACATTCATTGCCAAAAGCAAAAGAATCACAATTCTTCTATTTAGGAGAAGGATCAAGTAAAAGAAAGGGAGAACTGGAAAAACAATATTTGTTCACTTAGGTTAGGCTGCTTAGTTGCTTTTGCTGCTGCTTCTGGTACAGGGTTCCAATTAGAAAAAAAAGCTTCCAAAAGATTTTCCATGTGATGGCTGAAAAGACAAAAGGCTGCTTAAACCTCACAGGACTTAAACTTGATTATAGCAATCATTGCAAACCAAGCAGGCAAACATGCCAAAGAACAACAAAGTTATCTGAAAAGGCATTGATAGCATCCAGACTTCACAGGGACATTGGAGGACACTATTGAGAGCAGGGAGTTGCATACATAGCTCCACACCATATATGATGTTTCCAGGAAACAGGCTATACTTACTACTTGCTTAACTCATCACAGCGTGCAGTAAGTATGGAAATCTGGTTAGGGTTAGAGAAAGGAGAATATTATAGCCTTTCGTGGATAAATCCACTTTTTTTTTAACTTTCACCCTCTGGAGAATTCAGCCATTTCTAACCATTGATTAGTTACTATCTTGGTGTCTCTCCTGAATTATTATTGCAGTTTGCTACCTAGTTTCCCAACTCTGCTTTCTGTGTTCTGTGTTAAGTCCAGAATAACATGATCTCTACAGGCTTGGATCTCTCCCAATTCAACCCTTTTCTGCAAATAGTTAAAGTGGCTGAATATATGGGTGTGTTACTAGTTTAAACTGCTGGTGCTGACTTTCCATGTACATAAGAATGCCACTCAATCATAATTCATATTCCCACAAGCTTGGCTCACTTATGCAATCAGGATGACTTAATTTTCTCTTATCTTAGAATAGGCACCCCCCCATTTCAAAGCTTTCTTCCATTTCAAAGCTTTCATCTAGCTCTTACTCTTTAGAATTTACTCCATCTTAAGCAATGCAATTTTTAGAGGCCTTTAAGTATTTAATATTTTTAAATATTTTTAAGGCTTTTATGAAGCGAGAAGAACTTTTCAGGACAGTACTTGTCAGTAATTTAAATTATGACACTACTGGGATTAAATATTAATTATATTAACACTGGTTTATGCCATGCTGTGTTTTTATTGCTTTTTTTGTTTAGATCACAAATCATATAAGTGAATATCAAATGAAAATACTATTAATAAAAACGTATGAAACTTGTATGCACTCAATTCTCAATGGCTCAAACAAGTAAATTACAATTAAACAGTTTAAAAAATGGCAAGCAATTTGTATTGGCAATGAAGTGAAGGGATTCACTCTCCTTCACCAAAGGCTGAATGAAGAGCTCATTAACTTCTATAAACATTAAAACACTTGCAAAGGAAATATTAAAAGAAACACAAAGATGGTGATCCTGAGAAACAAATCTTAAATATTCAGTTAATGATACCTGAGTAACACCAATATCCATGAGGAGAAGGAGAAAGCTGATCATAAATGTTAACAGCAAATTTATTTTTTGAATATAAATTCTTATGTAGACAAAATGGCTCTATGTATGCAGAAGATAGAAGTGCCATGTAGGAAACCTCAGGTTTGCAAAATGGACCTTTAAACTTGCAAGATTCTGTTAATAGAGCTTTACGATGAATTTGTTTCCTGTCTGGTCTGTCTGGGAAAGCTGACATCCATTTCGCAAGTCTGAAGGTTCAAATCCCCTACTGCCTCTTTTACAGCCTGAGAAGCTAGGGAGGGTTTCTTCTCCACCTCTTTCCCTGCCCATTACACAGTGCGGAATAGGCCCTTATCTTATCTGACTGTTATCTAGGCAGCATTTCTTTACCCCATTTCTCAAGGTCTTTTTCCTATTCCTATGCCCAAAATATCCTTTGCTAACCCGAGGTGCCCACATACATTGGGAATAGAAATCTTAGAATTCCCCTTGCCAATGAGAAATTCTGATAATTGTAGTCCAAGCACAAATAAAACTCTTCGGGTTGGGGAAAGCAGGTTTAAACTATTTTTTCACCTATTAAACTGTATCCACTTGAAGCACAGAAGTAACTTCACTCATGTAAAGAGATCTTCAGTGCTGATTTATGATGTTGGTTCCAAATGGAAATAAATCTAGATTTGTCATTCAGATGAGTCACGTCAGATTACTCAGCCTGTCTATTCTTGTTTTGGGGGAAAAAATAGGTCATTTTGCAGTAAAAATAAAGAAAAAAAGCAAATACCAAGGTTGTGTTGAAAGCTTGTCCATTTTCATTTTCAGTAGTGACTTCAATGCAAAGAAATTACTAGAACACCCAAATGAGGGAAAATATCCAACTTTCTCTTAGATCAATCATCAGCATGATTCCTTCAGTCCATTCTGCTTCAATCCACCCACTTCCTGACTGATATTTCTTGATCACAGGAATGTGAATAATACCAGCCAATGAAGGATTTTGTCATTAACAGTATTTCATGAAGGCATGACACAATAATATTCCTCAAAGCAAAGGAAGCTAATGAGCATAAAAGCAATTCTTATTCTTCCTGGATCAGTTGCATAGGTGATCCCAGCCAATTAGGGATCATGTATTTAAAAGAATAACTATCTTCCCATTTAGCTCCATTGTGATAATTACAGAGAGGAATGGAAACACTGATTTACTTGTTGGTGGATTGCTTTGTGGTTTCAAAAATAGCTATAAAAACTTTTGCGCTGTACAAACGACAGTACTGAATCACAGGACTGTGTTCAGCTATACGGCAAGTTTTATTGAGACATCCGCAATCATTTACTGACAGCTCATTTCCAGGTCAAACAGAAAAATTCTTTGGGCAGATAAATATCTCAAGATAACTTTTATGGATTCATAGCTTGTACTTGTGTCCTATAGAATTGGTACATTGTTAGGGGCACAGTAGGCTATGCATGATTACAGATCTTTTAATAATGCATGCTGCTACATTGACATAACTTCAATTATGAAAATGTTCTCAAAAAATAAAATAAAAACTCTACAAAGCTCCCAAAAAATCCAATATCTTTCCTTTAATTTCACTCGGTCTTAGTAAGTAGTAACATTTGATTACCCTACACAGAATTCAGAGCTGTAAAGAAATTGATATTGATGTTTAGACTTACCTCGTATTTCTGCCTTTTGAACTTTTCCTGTAAATCAAATTTCTCAGCCTCAAGATCATGAATGCTCTGCCACAGTTCCTTGGCCTTTTCCCTGATTTGAGAAGACATGACATTAATAAAGGTACTAGTCATGTTAGTTCTAAGATAAGCAAAACATGTAATGGAAGCATGTTGCTCTAGAGCAGGGGTGTCAAACTCAAGGCCCAGGAACTGGATCCAGGCAAAGGAAAGGGACTGGCCCGTGTTGCCTCTGCCAGTGAAAATGGAGCTCAGAAAGGCTGCGGGCGGCCCTCCCAAGCTATGTTTTCACTGGCAGAGGGTTGCAGAAAGCCATTGCAGCTGAAAACAGAGCTTGAGAACTCATTTTCACTGGCAGAGCACTTGGGCCACCACAAGTGCCACCACGAGTCACGTTGAGCTGCCCACGCCCACCCTAGTCCCCCAAAGTCAAACACAACCCTGATGCAGCCCTCAATGAAATTGAGTTTGACACTCCTGCTCTAGAACAGCCTTTCCCAATCTGATGCATGATGATAGAGATTGTATTGCATTCTAATTTAATCATATGCTGACTGGTTTTTCAGAATTCAGCCTTTTGATAAGTAGGGACAAACCAGTGAACAAACCAGTGTAGCAGTATCTAAGGTGGTAAACAGTATTCAGTGGTTGGTTCCTTGGGTAATCTTGTAAGAAGCACGTGCCTCCTCACATTTTCTGGCCCATATAAAAGTCCAACCCTGTAGAGGAAATCCTGACAACCTCTCTTTTCCTCCCTTTTCGTCAGTCTACAACTCCAATCACAACTCCAGAAAAGCCCATGTAAACCATAAAAGAATTGTAAAAGCAATTCATACAAAAATCCTCTTAAATCTGATGCACTTTCCAAACAGTAGACTAATTTGTACTACCTCTTTAAGATGGTTATAATTATTCCCTCCCCCTTATTATTATGGAAAGGACACTAAAACAAACAATCAAAAATAGGGAAAGAACAAAGGGAGAAAAAAAATGAAAATCTCTCCATCGTCATTTCTGTAAAGTTGGCCACCCTTGGCAGGTCACAGTGTTTTCTAAAACCCTCAACCAGTCTCTTGAAGTTGTGTATTTTTTTAATGTGATCTTTGCGCCCTCTAGTGGCCTTTTCTTTTAAACTCAGATGCCAGCAATACTGTACATTCTTCGGACTGACGCCCAACCAGTCATCATTACAATTATGTAGCACCTATTTAAGATATAATCCTGCTGGTATCTCTTAAGGCAAATTGTGGGCAGTCAAACTGACAATTCTGTTTAATGAACTGTAAACATGTCAAAACACGGATACATTACATGATGAGAAAAACATTAGTATACACTAATACTGACTTAGGAAAAATTAAAGAGTCTCTTGACCTGAGCTTGATTTCTGGTGGACTTTATGAACACATCCCTATTTTTATGAACACATCCCTATGTAGTTTTCATGGTAACTACATAGAAGTAGTTTGCTACTGTTTTCTTCCAGGTTTTTTTTTTTTTACTTCCCAGTGTAAAAAATTTCTGCCCTGGACTTCCATGATGATCTCAATCTAAATACGAACAAGGTTTGATCCTATTCAGCTTTATTAAAACCAAAGTTGTTTGACTACTGCCATTTGCTTAGGGAACTCTAATATATATTAACATTTTAACACCAGCTTGGCTTTGTACTTTGCCTATATTTGCCTTACTGCAGTTAACCAATTTCTGGAAGACCATAGATTCCTCACCCCTTTTCAGAGGCTGAGTGTATGTTTACTTTTATTGTGCCTCTAGAGCAGGGGTGTCAAAGTGGCAGCCCATGGACTGGATGCATCACGCACAGACCAAGCCCACCCCAGCACCGGGAAGGGAATAAAGTCGCAATATGTCACATGATGGCAACGTGACGGCGCGCCATGGTCTAGAGTATTTCTTATACCATTTATACCCCCAATATTCTCCAGCCATGCATATATTGGTATGCATCAATATAACCAAAGTAAATAGGATTTACAGTTATTTATCTTCGGGCTAGAAAATGGTTCAGCATCAGCTCCCTTTTTGGTTGTAACAGGATCATGCTATCCTCTGAGAGAGTGACATTAATGACAGAAATTAGGCTACATTTGCTTTATGCCTGGCCATGCATCATATCTAAGAAATAGAAGAAATAGCAGGTAAAATCCAGTTTTCGTCTCATTTCTTGCTTTCCACTCCTGAAGAAAGGAAGGCCCTCCAGCAATGTCTTCTGACTAAGGAATGAGATCCACTCTCACCTCAATTTGTCTTCGTTCAAATGATCAATATTCAGGGGTTTACGCCTCTCAGTGAGGATCTTTTTCTTCTTTTCCCGCTCTGTTTGTTTTTTCCCACTTTTCTTCTCTGTCTAAAGGAATCAATTCATGAATAACATCAGTGGCTGTCAAATTCAACCAAATTGCTTCTCTCCAGTGGTGAATCTGAGAAGTCACATATACATTAAATGGCCATTTCACAGGCAAAATGTTATGGGTATGCAGATTAAAACTAAAGATAAAAAAGTTTCAAAGGGAATTGCAAGTATGAAATAATTTTTATATGTTAGTGCAAATCTTTCCAAGAGCAGAGGGAAGATGCTGAGTTCAAAATTTGTGAATTCAGCCTTCACTTGCTTGACAAAGCACAGCAGTTTCTCCGAGAAGGTCTTCTGTTTGAAGGACTAGGCAAATCAAATCCAGTTCAAAAGTTTAAAAAAGAAGAATAAAATAATTGGGGAGGAGAGGCTTTGAATTTGTGAATGGTGCAGTGGCTCAGAAGTGGAGCTCTCGCCTCACAATCAAGAGGCTGTGAGTTCGATCCTAGGTAGCAGCAGGTATATCTGTCTCTGGGCATAATGAGTAAAATATCAGCTGCGAACTATGCATTGGTGACAGGAATCCGGCCAGTAAACACTCATCTCCATTCAGTTGTCCTGACTCCACCCCAATGCAAAGGATTACAGGGTCATTAAAAGACAACAACAACAACAAAAGAGGCTTTGAATTTGTAGTTAGAAACTGGATAATTAGAATGTGGGCAGCAAACAGCTCAGACTGCATCACCTTATACTAAGATATAATGTACTTCGTTTAAATGACAAGTATTTGTGAAATGTGTCTTCATCCATATAATTTAATATATACACAACTTTTTTTTTTGCAATGGAGTCACCTGTTACAACAGTCATATACCCACTTTCTGAAGGTAGCCTCCAAAGTGAAGCATGTTGGAGAAAGCTTTTTTCTTCCTCTCATCCTCTTCAGCCCGTTTCCTGGCTTCTTCCTCCTCTTTTCGAGCTCTCTCTTCCTACCAAGAAAGGAAACATGAATTTCAGAAGGATAAAAAATGTACAATAAAGTCAAATGTTTACCCAATAGATGTCACTAAGAAGATGATAGCAGTCTAATTCTTGCCATAAAGTTCACCAGAACACTGATAATTCTGAATTAGCTCTTGTTTAAGTTGTTCAACTGTGTCAAGACAATTAGAAAAAGATTTAACAGTCACGATGACTTTTCTCTCTATGAATTGAATAGCATCAGGTTTAAGATTCCAGTTCCCAGACAAGAATTAAAGGATCAGAGTGAATGTACAGAACTCTTACAGAACCAAATATAAGTGTATAAATGGGACAAGAATTGTCATGTATTTTCAATAGTGCAAAAGCTATCAGTTATAATATTTGCAAGTATAGACAGTAATTGGTCAATTATTACCAACTGATGAAATTTAGAACTTTATATTTATAAATATAGCAATTTATATTTTCAGACGTCTGGCACCATCTTGTCTGCTGAATTTAAAAAAAAATCAAACCATAGTGTATCATTTGGTATTTAATCATATCATTATACAATAACTATGGGACAATAATTTTATCAAAGCCAATGGTCACCTCCCAAAACAGTTCAGTTTGATATTGAGTTGAACATTAATATGAAAACAATTCAGTTATGTTTTTGGCAAGTCAATGTGAATGGAATATTAAGCAAGAACCGAAAATGTTTGCTATGACTGATATTATTGATGACTATTGAACAACAACTATAATTAAAGAGTGAGAAAAGGAAGTTACTTTCACTAGTAACACTTAGGAAAATACACCATAAATGTTGGATAGACTCACAGCCAGACGGGCTTGGCGTTCCTTCTCTCGCTCACTACGGATCCGTTGCTGTTCAGCTCGTTCAGCTCGCCGCTGCTCCTATATAAAGCAAGCTTAATTTTTAATATATCTTCCTGAACAAAGACTCATGGCCCAATCATTTAGGATTTATGTTAAAAGTTGATGCTGTCAATGGAGAAGGGACAAGAACTGTTGACACTTGAACTACAATTACGTTAGTTCAGCTGAAGTGGCATAGACGTTATTGTTGTACATAAATAAATAATAATAATTGCAAATCATTTCTCTTAACAATAAAGATGGGATATTATAACTACTGTCCTGAATGCACTTACTAGGGACATAAATTTCTCTACAAATATTATTTCTTACTAGAAAAGCATAGAATTGCTTTAGCAATAAAGATCCACAAGTTTCTTTCCCTTTTAATACAGCAGTCCCCGACCTTTCTGCTCCATGGACTGGCAATGACAGCGGGGGTGGGTGGGTGTTTCACATGTGCACCCATGCTTGCACAAATGAAGATTTGCTACTCGCACACTCGCCTGCCACTTGTGCAGTCCAGTTCCCAATCCTTCCCTATTAAGAAGAATTGCGTAGCATTGCCTAGAATTACATATTGTTATAAATTCATCAATTCACAAGTTGTCAATAAACCCAGTCTTGATACTACGTACGAACAACTGCAAAATCAGTGACTTTGATAAAGCAGTTAAATCATTAGTAAGAGGGTGAGAAGAATTGGGTCTGACCATAAAGAGAGTCTAAATAAAAAGTATGAAATTCTGACATACAATTCTGTCTTTGAGGAAGATCAGCTCTTCTTCTTCCTTCTTTCGATTCTCAAAATGAGCCTCAATTAGAGTTTGCAATTCATTCAGATCTTTTTCCATTCGCTTCCGGTGAATATCCTGCAGGCCAACAAAAGCGTGAGTAAGATTTGGCACTGTTCTCTCAAAGTCCTCTAGTGGTAAGAAAGAATTAGTCCGGGCCAACGCAATGGCCTAAGAATACTCACATCAAAATCTACTCTCTCTCCATCAGGAATCTTTGGAGGGACCAGATTAGGCGTGAACAACCTGAAATTAGAGAAAAACAGAGTAAAATACAGATCACAAAGTTCCTGACCTTGAATTCACTCCATCTCTTTTTGCATATCTATGAGTTCATTTATTTGGTTGCATTTCTCACATCATTGGGCCAAATTTAATCCCATTGGTGTGGAGGAGTTTTATCTCCAAATTGAAGTAAAATTATCCAAGACAATATAGGCAAAATGCACACATTGTAATGTTGTTTTTATATTGTGTAAACTGCACATAAGGAAATGCATTCATTGTCACTTTTGCAGATAAAAAATATTTAATCTAGAAAATAGCATTTCACAAACTAGGTGAATACCTGCATAACCTACATATTGCTTGTTATAACTCATTTTTATTTTTATTTGGGGGAATTATATTATTCTCTTAACTATATGAAACAGTTCAGGTCATGTGATGTTTATCTAATCGGATGACATTGATCTAGCTCTTTTTGTAAACAAGTATGATTAAAAGTTACGAAATTTAGAGTAACTGCATTGTTTCTTAAAACCCCTGTTGTATTTACTGATAGGTTTTTTAAAAAAATGTTTTAACATCTATCTTTATCTGTGAAAAAAAAATTGCACAGTGCCATTTAAAGGGCATTATCTTATGTTTTAACAAAATGTGTCCATGATTAAAAAAATTCTTAAAAACAGAAAAGTCTCAGTACCACATTCAGAATGTTAGAGGAATAAAATATCAGAATGTTAAAGGAATAAAAGATCATCTTTTCTACAGTGCAAATCTAGAAGAGGGCTAAAAGTATAGTAGCTGGTCTCAGAACTCCCCAGGCATATTTTCTTTTTATTAATTTATTTAAATAATGTTTATGATGACCATTTCATTGTGGTTATTTATTTAAACTGATTGCCAATGTCACTGTAATTCCAATTTAATTTTTTTGGGGGGAATGGATGCACCAAATGGAACGTCACGATGGTTGCCAGGTATAAGATAGCTCCACCTGCCATTGCAGCTTTATTTTTCTTTACCCAATTTAGATGTATTGAGCAGCTGTAATAACTTCATATCTGGAATACTATCCTTGTGAGGGTTTCATCTAAGGCTGCAAGCCGCAACTGCTTTCCATCTGTCTCATCCCTTCTGTAGCTGACATTTTTAAAAATACTAGATAGCTTCCAGAACTACCTAAAAAGATCTTGTATTTTCTGTTAAGGAATTTGTTGGTTTTTTTTAAGTTTATTAGCAGTATAATCCTATGTAATTCCATTGAAAATAAAATGTAGACACTTTCCCAAGATACATAAAATAATACAAACAAGAAATTACAATAGCAAAGAAATGCATCCAATTTTGGTTTTCAGTTGTTAGCTTTTCTGTAGTAAAACATTGGTATACAAAAATAGTTTCTTTTTTTATCAATGGTATTGAAAGTATGGGAAACAGCATTATCTGAAAAATCGATGCAGAACTTAGTCATGAAGAACCATTTAATTGAAGGTAAATGTTATTCACATTTAGTCTCAATTTTTATTTGTATCAGAACAATTCTTAATAATTCCTCCTAATAGAATGCCTCTATCTATACATTTTTAAAAACAGAAACATCTGTTTAGTATGTTTACAATTTTGTGTTTTTCTTTCATATTATAAAAAAGCCTATTTCTTTCATTTTCTTTAATTTATCTTGACTTTTTATTTTTTGTTCTTATCTTGTTTTATTTTCAATGTTTTATTCAACACTGTATTTTTAAACAACAGAATTACTTATATAAAATACTTATATAAAATGAAAAAAAAATCTACTGTTTTCAGTGGTATTCCCAATTAGTACATATAACACATATCCTACTTAAGCCTATCACAGAAATATAAGGGCTTCTTCCAAAGCAGAGAATTGCAACTTATTTTTATGTGCATGCCCGTAGGAGATTTAGGTGGAAGTCTGTGTTTATATTTCTGAATATAAAGGACAATAACAATTTCATAGAGTAAATACATTCAAAGGAACTTAAGGTAGCCAATCTGCTGGCCTGAACATTTATCAAACTTCTGAAGTCTAACTGCAACCAGAACCCTAGCTGTAGGAATAAATGACTCATCTGATGACTGGAAAGAATAAGAAACAAGCATGGAGGGATAGTTGATATCTTGACCTTAGGAGATGAAACTCATTCCAGTGTTTAATGGTTATTGTTAATTTAATCTAAAGTCTATCAACTTACAGATATATTTAGAATGCAAATGAAAGTCCTGCCATTTGTAGTAGAAATTAGATGAGATGATAAAAGTATTGCAAGATTGCAAGAAGGTGCACAGAATATGAAGCTAAAAAGACTTAGTAGCTTAGCTGGTGCAGACAGCTGTTGATGCTGCAATGACATCTCGATAATGGAGGATCCCAAGACAGCTGCGCCTGCAGAGCACTCTGGGATCTCCTTGTATCAGGTTGCTCCAAAGCTTAGTTAATCACCAGAGGATTTCAGGTCTAGAGGACTGTGAAATGGATTGGTTGCAGCTATACTATAAATGGGGAAATCTATGCTAAATAGGATAGATTAAAGCATCTGAGTGACATGCGGCTAAGAGAAAGCAGGCTAAGAGATAACAGGGATACAACAGATGATATTTATGACTTCCAACAACAGTCATCATGTCTATGTCTCCGTTCTGTTTTTGACTGGGTTTTGTGCTCTGTCTATGGTATGGTGCTAAGAGGAGAACTAATTAAACAATCAAACTTAGAAACCATCTCTCCAACTATTTTCCTTATGCAAGTCCAACTATACCCTGAGGAGCAATGATGCAGTTACATGGATGGCACATTAGTTTCAGCAACAAATTTGAGTCCACCTCTACCTAAGTATTGGTCTCAACTGAGCATGAGGATAGCCATGTTAGTTGTCCTACATGTATTGATTATGGGGTGTCCTTGTCTGGCTGTCCCACATGTATTGATATGAGGGGTTCCCAGAATCTTGTGGTTTTCTGCGGTATCTGGCTGCATAAATAGCCACACAAGTAGACAATACAACCCTTTTGTGAATCATTATTCACTCAAAAAGTTAGCTATAGAATGGAAGACCTACTGCCACTACAGAAAAAGTGCACAGAAGGACAACTCCAGTGTCAAAAAAAATTCCATCTTTTGCTTTAAAAAAAAAAACTTATGAAAGAAAAAAAGATTAAAAAACCAATGGAAAAGCACGGGCAAATTATACATGAGACATAATGGCATTTAAAACTATAAAATTCATTGAACATGGCAAGGCAATTGTATGACAAAAATGTAGTCTAGAAACATGTTACACTTTAATGTATTTATACATAACACTCAAAGCGTATGTACTCACTTGGGTTTGGGCTTTGATTCCCCTGCAATAAAAACAAATGCAAAACTATAAAACATCACAAACACCATGGTGCTTCTTTTGTGGATAAGCAGTATCATACAAAAAGGACTAAGAAATGCTAAGCAAAATGAATTAAAGTCTGTTAGTATAGTGATAAGAAAAAAAACCCTATTTTTTCCTGTCCCCCCAACACCTATTCATTAATTCAAGTTCTTTATTATTTTTATATTCCAGGTCAAAATTTTCTATATGCCTGGTCATTACTGGATGAGTTCATGGCTATTGACCTCCATTCTACTCATGACTTTGATGAGTTGAGGCTTTCACTAACTGTTAAAGTGGTCTCTGTCTCAGTAAAGAGAAGGAGCAGACTAGTTACCAGCCTTAACTAGAGCCATGTAACTAGCAACATTCCCCACTAATGGTAAAGGGTATATTGGTCGGTTTTGCCATATTTTGGCTAGTATACTACAATCAAATTTTACCCCAAGCATGCTGATGATATTGTATGCATAGTAAGATCAGCTTGCTTGCTGGCTGAGGAATTCTGGGAGTTGAAGTCCACAAGTCTTAAAGTTTTTTTTTTTTTTTTTTGTTTTTTCAAATAAGTTTTATTTTATTTTTTGTACAAAATCTTCCATTACACGGTGTGACGTCTGGGCACAAAAGTTTACAAAAATGATTAGGGATACAAAT